>CAJQZJ010031962.1:1884082-1909810 GCA_907164525.1 Lophiomys imhausi | reverse complement strand
GGGGGGAGTAGGGAGGGGATTGTGATTGAGTTGTAACTTGAAGAAATAAAAAATAAATTATTAAAAAAAATGTTTTTAGAGCAAAAAAAAAATGGCAGTCCATAAAAGGTTGGTTAATTTAATTTAGGATTATAATATAAGAACTGTTATGAAAAAGAGAAGGGGGGAGATTGAGAGAGAATATGATTAATATTAATCTCAGATGTTATCAAAGCAATTATTTAAAAAAATTCATTGCTTTATATATACAGGTGTTCTGCCGGCCTGTATGTTAGTGATGCACCATGTTTGTGCCTGGAGCCCGTGAAGAGAGCATCAGATCTCCTGGAACTGGAGTTACAGACACTTGTGAGCCACCATGTAGATGCTGGTGATTGAACCCAGGTCCTCTGAAAGAGCAGCCAGTGTTTTTAACTGCTAATTCATCTCCTAAGCCCATCAAAACATTTTCCCCCTTTTACTGAAAATAGATTTTTTTCCCCTCATATAATATATCTGATTATGGTGTCCTCTCCCTCTATTTCTCCCAGTTTCTCCCTACCTTCCCTTCCATACAGATCTACCCCCTTTCTGTTTCTCATTAGCAAACAAACAGGTTTCTATGGGATAGTAATAAAATAAAATATAATAAGATAAAACAAAAAACTAACATATCAGAATAGGCACAAAACAAACAGAAGGAAAAGAGCTTTGAGAGAAGACACAAGAAACATACTGATATACAGACCCACGTTTCTACACTCAGAAATCCTATAAAATTTGGGGTACTCTAACCAAGCAAGTAAAAGACTTGTTTGATAAAAACTTTAAGACATTGAAGAAAGAACTTAAAGAAGATATAAGAAGATGAAAAGGTCTCCCATGCTCATGGATCAGCAGGATAATATAGTAAAAATGCCCATCCTACCAAAAGTAATCTACAGATTCAATGAAATCCCCATCAAAATTCCAACACAATTCTTCATAGATACTGAAAGGAGTATTTTCAGTTTCATATGAAAACACAAAAAACCCGGGATAGCTAAAACAATGCTGAATAAGAAAAAAATGGAAGGCGATATCACCATCCCCCATCTAGAATTGCACTACAGAGCTAATAATAAAGACAGCATGATATTGACACAAAACAGACCTGTCAGTCAATGGAACTGAATTCAAGACCCAGATATAAGTTCATATACCTATGTTCACATGGCTTTTGGTAAAGAAGCCAGAAACACAGACTGGGAAAAAGAAAGACAGCATCGTCAACCAATAGTCAACCTGGATGGCTAAATGTAGTAGAATCCAAGTATATCCATACTTACTACGATGCATAAACCTCAACTTCAAATGTAACAAATACCTCAACATAAAACCAGATACGCTGAACCTAATAGAAGAGAAAGTGGAGAATACCCCTAAACTCATTGGCACAGGAAAAGACTTTATGAACAGGACCCTGTTATGATAGGGCACAGGCACTAATAAATGGGACCTCATGAAACTAAAAAGCTTCTGTAAGGCAAAGGACACCATTACTCAGACAAAGCAGCAGCCTACAGTATGGGAATAGACTTTTACCAACTACACATCTGGTAGGTGGCTAAAATCCAAAATATATAAAGAACTCAAAAAACTAGATGCCAAGAAAACAAATAACCCAATTTTAAGATGAAGTACATATCTAAATGGAGATTGCTCAAAAGAGAAAACCCAAATGGTTGAGAATCACTTAAAGAATGCTCGACATCTCTTTGTTAGTGATACTATTTCTGTAACAAAACATCATGACCTAAAAGCAACTTCATTTGCTTTATTTGGCTTTTGTGCTTCCATACCATTGTTCACCACTAAAGGAAACCAGGACAGGAACTCAAACAGGGCAGGAGCCTGGAGGCAGGAGCTGATGCAGAGGCCATGGAGGGTGCTGCTTACTGGCTTGCTTCACATGGCTTGCTCAGCCTGCTTTCTTTCTTTCTTTCTTTCTTTCTTTCTTTCTTTCTTTCTTTCTTTCTTTCTTTTTTTTCTGTTTTGTTTTTGATTTTTCAAGACAGGGTTTCTCTGTGTATCCTTGGCTGTCCTGGACTCACTTTGTAGACCAGGCTGGCCTCGAACTCACAGAGATCCACCTGCCTCTGCCTCCCGAGTGCTGGGATTAAAGGCGTGGGCCACCACGCCCGGCTTCAGCCTGCTTTCTTACAAAACCCAGGACCACCAGGCCAGGGATGGCCCCACCCACAATGGGCTGGACCCTCTGTCATCAATCACTAATTAAGAAAATACCTGACAGGGTTGCCTACAGCCTGATCTTATGGAGGCGTTTTCTCAATTGGGGTTCCCTCCTCTCAGATGACTTTAGCTTGTTTCACAGTGACATTAAAACTAGCCAGCACAATATCCTTAGCCATCAGGGAAATGAAAATCAAAACTATTTTGAGATTTCATCTTACACCTGTCAGAATGGCCAAGATCAATAAAACAAATGACAGCTCATGCTGGCGAGGATGTGGAGTAAATGGAACATGCATCCATTGCTGGTGGGAGTGCAAACTTGTACAGCCAACTGTGGAAAATGATGTGGCAGTTCCTCAGGAAGGTGGGAATCGATTTACTTCAAGATCCAGCTATACCACTCTTGGGCCAATACTCAAAGGATGCTTCACCTGCTACAGAGACACTTGCCCAACCATATTCATAGTTGCTCCATTCATAATAGCTAGACATTAGAAACAACCTAGATGTCCCTCAACTGATGAATGGATAAAGAAAATGTGGTACATTTACACAGTGGGATATTATTCAGCTATTAAAAAATAAAATAATGAAACCCATAAGTAAATGGATAGAACTAGATAAAAATCACCCTGAGTGAGGTAGCCCAGACCCAGAAAGACAAATATGGTATATATATTCACTCATAAGAGGATATTAGCTGATAAGTCTATGATGACAGTCACAGAGCCACACAGTTCAGGTATAGAGTAAGGAACTAGGGGGATAGACCGATCACCTTAGAAAGGGAAATGGAGCAGATACTAGGGATGGATGTGGATGCCTAGAATAGGAGGATCAAGTGGGAAGTGGGAGGGAAGAGGGGGATGAGGGAAGCAATATGGGGAGAGGCAGCTAAAATTCAGGGCTATTTGGAGGGTAGTATGGAAACCCAATACAGTAGAAGCTTCCTAAAATATACACATACATGAAGATGATCTAAATGAAATCACTAAAACAATTTTAGCATCCTATAAAAACAACTCAAATAACCAGAAATCATAACCCTCAAGTTTTTATATTGGTTGGGTTTGATCTGCAACTATTTTTACTCTGTTCTAAAGTATCTGCTTGGCTAAACTTGTCCAATACAATCAGAGCATAAATCCTTCTATGTGGCACATTAGAGTCTGAAAGGTAAAATCGAAGGACTGCTTTACCGGGGTTACGAGGCATGTGGGTACGTGCAGTAAAGCGTATGGAGCTATCTCTGTGATCTTCTACCCTACTCTGTGCTCTCAGGGCAAAGGTGTCTCCATTAACAGCTTCTATACCATTTAAGCCTATGCAATTAGCCTAGCTGACACCTAGGTCCATCCCAGCTTTTTAGTTGGTATTTCCTTCTACCTCTGTTTTTTTAAAACAGGGACCCCAGGAAAGGTCCTCCTCTATAAGGGAGGGGGGTCCATCTGGCTGGGGTCTGGGCCTTTCTCCAACACTGTTCCAGTTTCTACAGCTCTCCATCTATCTGTTAGCTTACTGAACTGTCAGATAAGGAAGCGAAAGACTCAGCACTGTAGCTACAAAACAACCTGAGATTTGATTCTATGATAGTATCACAATGAGGGCAAATTGAGGTAATGAGGATCAGAACTAATATAGTAACGATAGGGATGGCACAAAGATTTTAAACGCAGTAAGTCCATCAGGGAGGGAATAAGGAAGAAAGTACACAGATTTTAGACCAGATTGGATAGGTCAATGGGGGGCGGGGGGATAAGGAAGAAGGGGTGGTTTGGAACAATGTCTCTATCCTGGGGCAGGAAACTGGTGCTCCCTGGAACTCAGGAGGTTTACTGTGAGTTTCTGGGAGAGCCTTTTGTTTTCACCGACGGATACAGAGCAGAGAAGGGCCATTTCATTGGCTCAGTATCGTCCTGTGAGTTTCAATGAACAGGGACAGCTATCTGGCAACTGAGGGGACAATCTCAGCATCAAAGAGTAAGGACTGGAAAGCACATAGTCCTGGTCACTTCTGCCAGCAGGGGAATCAGCAGTGGCAGATCTTGCATGATATGGCCCAGTCCCAACTGTCCAATATTGTGGAAACTCCTGAGCTAGACTGTCCCAGCAGGTTTTTGTTCTGTGGGACAATAAAGCTCTTTTCTGTTAAGAGTCTCTTGAGTCAGGTTTAAGATCTATCACAGGATGCAGGTTTCAGTACTGTACTGCTTTTACATCAGCTAGGTCATCTTAGGTTTGGCCAAAATGGTTGTATGAGGGTGGCAGAAACAGGGTTATAGGTAGAGCTCTGGGTATTGGAATATGACAACAAAACAAACCTGCCCACTTCTCTCACAGGGGCTATGTGAGTCTGGAGAACCAATACAGAATGATCACAAAGAAGCCAGGACACCGCGGCACAAACAATGGATTGCTTGGGCTTTGAAGTCTCTGCTCAGGTCTTTGCCCATTTATAATACAATATTACTCAACAGGACAAACTACTCTGTTGCCAAGAATCTCCAAAAAAATACTTTCCAGGAGAAAAATGCTTACGATCACAGTGTCTTTGGTATGCTGGAGAAAAATAACCTTGATATTTTGGTTAATAATTTTGAAATAAATTGATTTATCTCATTTTAATGCTATTCATCAAAATATCAGAGAATAGCATTATTTCTTCATTTTGAACCTCAGTATGTTTCCACATTAACAATTTCATTTTCATGAGATTGTTAATTAAATGGGAAGAGATATTGGAAACATAACATAATAACCTCACCTTACAGATTAAAAAAACAATTTGAACTTGGATACATTTGTAATGTCGGCACTCTGGAGGTAGAGGAAGGATTATCAGGAGTTCAAGGCCAGCCTGAACTACACAGTGAGTTTGAGAGTAGCCTGGGCTACATACAGGAGGCCCAGGCTCAAAGAAGAGTAACAACAAAAATATCAACAACCATCTGGAAAAGTGGATTTTCAAGTCTAGACTTCAAAGACTAGACTGAGTGAAGCCTGGTGAGCCATCTGACATTTATAGCTGAGAAACTGGGACTATAATAGATTCAGCTACTTGAGCCAGAAGTCTCGGCATCCTGTTTGCTTGTTTTTTTTTTTTTTTCGGTTCCCAATTGAGCTGTCTCATGCGTCACTAAGTGCTCTTACCTCTAAAACAAATCTTGTCCTCTTATTCTCACAGTATTGATGCCAGTGTAGGCCACTGTCATTTCAGCCAGTGGGCTACATCAGGAGTCCAGGTGAGAGACAACAGGGTCACACTCTGCATCAATTGGCCCCATTCCAACTGTCGATTATCACCCTCTCCCTCGTTTGAGGCCTCCCTCTTGTTGCTCACATATGCCAATCCTTTTGTCATTTGGTGCCTTTGTACACACTGTTCCCTCTGCTGTTCTGCCCTTGATACTGGCACCTACTGTTGTCTGAGCTCAAGAAGGAGGTTTTCAGAGAGCCCCCTTCTGGCACCTCTTTATTTCTTTATTGCCCTCTAACACAGCATTATATATAATTATCTTGTTTATTTATTTAAAGCATTGATTATCAACTTTGTCCTATAGAATGCAAGCTTCCCAAGGATAAGGGCTATTGCTTGTTTCCCTTAATCTGCTATTGCCTAGATTACTACAGGCACTCAATATTTGCTGAACAAATGGATTAAAAGATGACTGAATAAACAACCACCTAACATTATACTTATGCCTGACAGGTCTGTCTAATTCCATCCCATACTATTCATGGCCTACTAGACACTGCCATTCAAGGGACCACTCAGGTTTTGTTGCTGCTGTTTTGTTTTTACCCACTGCTCAAAACGTGATACCCCCTCCTGTGCAGGGTTAGCCCGTGGTCCCATGCACACTGCTAAGAGGTAGAGAGAATGTTCGGCCCAGGTGAGTCCCCTATTGTTTCCTCTGGCCCAGGATCCTTGTCTAGAGCAAAGGAACATGGGTGGGATTCTTATTCTCACCACACATTCCAAAGCCGTGTCGTTACTGAACAGTAAAGCTGTATCACAGTTATCTGTTAAAATGAGCAATCTGGGTCCAGTTCTGGAGTGTAATGAAACAGGCCTGCTTTGTGTTGTCCTACCAAGTAAGCAGCGGGGCAGGTCATTGTTAGGAGTAGACTAATAATGTGGGATTGCTGGGTTTTGGCTGTTTAAGCATTGAGCGTGTAATCACCCAGCTGAGCAGGGTGATGATGGAGAGGACACTCTGCTCTGTCCCATGAAGAACATCGCCCTCGTGGCCCTGCATGAAAACCAGCTATGGTGTGCTTGTGAGCTGCTCACAAGCTTACTTGGTTTTCCTTCTGGAAAACACCAATGTGAACAACTCACTGGCCTGCTCCTCCAAACTCTTCTGAATTAATACCTAATAAGGTAAAGGGACGCACAGAGAGCTTTCCTACACATGGATAAATGTTTCAGTTGGGTGATATTAGGCTCTTACTTTATTCAGTGAGTTAAGTTTCAAAATGGAAATCCAAATGTTTAAGCCCCTAACTATAAGTATTTTTGAATTAAAAATTTTTAAGTAAAAGTCCTAACTCTTCATTTATTATAAAGTCCATTGAGCAGCTCACAAGCACACCGTAGCTGGTTTTCATGCAGGGCCACGAGGGCGATGTTCTTCATGGGACAGAGCAGAGTGTCCTCTCCATCATCACCCTGCTCAGCTGGGTGATTACACGCTCAATGCTTAAACAGCCAAAATCCAGCAATCCCACATTATTAGTCCACTCCTAACAATGACCTGCCCCGCTGCTTACATACTTTACTGCCAACCTATACATTTTATCACTTAACTTCTGGAATGGAAAGGAAAAAGAGGAAAGTGGCCTGGATAGGTTCACAACAGCACCTGTCAGTCTGAATTTTTTGCAAGCACCAGTGCCTTCAGGGACATAGGTCAGGGGTGACAGAGAGACTTTGTGGCCCTGTGGGAGCAGCTCTACCAAGTACTTCCGGAAGGAGGAACATGGGTTCTAAACTATGTTCCTGCTCTGAGAAAAAGCAAACGTGGCAGTGGGCGTTGGAGCTCTGTAAGGAAACCACGGGCAGATAGCAAACTGGAAAAGACAGCAGTCCTGGGTCGTGGAAGTGGCTGTAATGAGAACATGAAAAGGTAACGAGGTGAGGGGATTGGACCCATTTTGTTTGCTTCTCTTATATTTTTGGTTGTGAGCCTAGCCTTTAACGGCTGAGCCATCTCTCCAGCCCTTGTTTGCTTCTCTTAAACTTTTCTGTATTAAGGTAAATTTTATATGCTGTGTAAAATTACAATTTGCAGCATTTCAGAATAGTTACTGCATAAACCAACGTATTTGATACATAAAATGGGGGAAAGGCAAGAGAGCCAATAATCTGGGCTACAGAGATGGGACAGATGGAAAAAGGCCCAGAGCAATAGCAATGACGATGGTTCATCAGCATCTCAGTGATCGACACATGACTGGCAGCTGTCTCTGGGTGCCCTCACATGGCCTTACCTGTGCCTGTACAGGCGCCCACATCTCCACAGAGGGAACACTGTGTGGTGTGCCAGCCAGGTCGTTTCCCCCTTGCTTCCTGAAGATCCCTGTACTCTTCATTAGGCACACAACTATAATAATTTTAAAACTAAGGTCATGAGAACTCTTATTTATAGAAATTCATCTTTATTGTAACATTTTTCCTAGGTGAGGGATTCTAAATTTTTGTAGCTGTACCAGTGTCGTAATCTTGATAGGCTGAAGAAAGTTCAGCTTGAGGCTGGAGAGATGCCCTAGGGGTTAAGGACACTCGCTGCTCTTGCAGAGGACCAGAGTTTATCTCCCAGCACAGATATCAGGTGGTTTACAACTGCCTGAATCAGGTGTTTACAACTCCAGGAGATCTGATGCCCACCTCATGTGTGGCTAACATGCACACACACACACACACACACACACACACACACACACAAGCATGCACACAAATAAAAATAAATATTTTTCCCCAAAAGAAAGAAAGTTTAGTAGAATAAACACACCTTAGGGCCTTGTTCAGTACAGCCCCCAGGGACACTCACTCATGTATTGCTAGATTGTCCAGGCTAATGATATTTCTGTGATGTTAAGTATGAAGGATAAGGAAAACGGACAGGCATTTTGTTTTCTTTTGGAAAGAGAGAAAGAAATTGGGGGTGTGGGAAAGGAGAGGCAAGGAACAGGAAGCAGGTGTGCAAAGAGAAATGGGGAGAGACACAAAATCAGGAATAGTGCACTTCCAAGATTTCATTAATGTGTTATGATAGCCAAAGGGTCATTCTTTGGAACCAGTATAGGAGAATCAAGACATTACTATGGTCAAGATATATCATTCCTTCCCCCTCCCCTTTTTATGTATCAAATACCTTGCTTTATGCAATAAATATTCTTCTGAAATATTTTGATTAAATTGTAGTTTCTATATAGCATATGAAATTTATCTTAATACAGAAAAGTATTGTTGGAACATAGTCAAAAGAATTACGGATGGTGAACAATGCCTCAGGGAACTGTAAGAGAGGCTGCAGGAAAAAAGGCAGTGGGCCTTTTACCTCAGGTGCATTTTGTTCCCTGGATTGTTCTTGGCTGTGATTTTTTGTGCCTCCTGTGTGAAACATTTGCATTCAATTATAAGACATGTTTATGCTTGTTGGATGTCAGAACATGGCTGTAAAACCCAATCTGGTCAGTGTTCCCTGGATGGGGACATGACCTTCTGTCTTGCTCGCGTGCTTTCCCAGATACAATCTCCAGTGCGTGCCAGGCAACTGTGCTTAAATTTGTCCTCAGAAAGTTCTGGGAAAGGGCTGCTCTGCTAATATTGAGAAAGTGCTTGCTGGGGTTTATTTACTTGTTTTTTCTGCACACAAACAACCTTCCTTGGATCATTGCTTTCTTTGTTTCATTCATGTATAAAAGTACACTGAAACTGAAGTAAGGTTGTCTACAGCATTAGACTGTGGTCTGAACCACTCTTTCAGGTCCTCAGATCCCAGGTCCAGCAGAAAATATCTAAACAGATAGACGAAAGTCAACAAGTATGAAAGAAGCAAACAAAAACAGGCCAACATATTTATAAGAGATTAAGTAAGTTTATCTGATAGAGGCCGGACAATGAATGCTAGCTCAGTAACACAATTTCAGAGTCTCGATACATCAGGTCTAATGATGAACAGAAACCATACTGGCATGAAACATACTGAGAAAAGCAGAGGAAGCAGGTCATTAATGCAAATATCATCTGGAAATGCTAATGTCACTGCAAGCAGAACTTCCCAGCCACGCCTCCCCCAGTCAACACCCTAATCACTTCTGTCTTGAAGTACAGATGAAGCACCAGGCTGCTCTCAGGTAAGTCAGCCCTACGCCCATTGGCATCATCTTCAGGTCTGTGAACTCTGACCTGCGTAAAGCTTTGGCTGCTCTCTCTTCTAATAGTTAAAGCTGTGCCACAGACCGACTTGTCAGGACAATGTCTGGCCTGGAAAAGAGAGCAGTATTCTTTCATCTTTGTCTGTTCTGTTCCCTCTAGTCTATTTCCAGAGTCCTTGCAACCCCACTCCAGGCTTCCTCATAGGCAGGCCCTCTCTAGCACATTATGTTAGCTCTGCCAAGATAAACACCTGCTACAATAAGATTGTACAATTAATAATAATGAGTTGTTCACACCACAGATCCTCTGAAGTGAGCCTGATAGTTATCAGCTTGAAAGTCATTTTATGTAAAGAGAGTTTGATTGAAAGTGGCTCACGACAGGTCTACCCGTGGAGAAAGCCACATGTGGGCACAAGAATGACCACAAGCTGAGCATTCATGGGGTCAGGCTATATGCTTGGCTCTGGGAATACACTGTCCTAATAGCCTGTGGGGCACTACTGCTCCCTCATTTTTACAGACGATGGCATTGAGTTTTGGCAAGTGATTAATCTAGCCAGAGGCACAACATTCTATTGCTTTCATCCATAAGACAGCTACTGCTAGACTACATTTATAGCAACATCCTTACAAACCAATAACAACAACAACAACAAAGAGGCATCTCTCCCTTAAGACAATGTCCTACCATCTCGTCATATTCAAAGAGACAACAACCATGTTAAGAAATGTGCCTTCAAGAGCCAGATATGTACCATGATGTGGCATGTGTCTGCTTCTAGGCTGTGTGTGTTAACTCCACAAAGAAAAAATATCACAGGACAAAAGTATCCTGAAAGGGATTTCAGCAGAACAACTACTGGAGGACTCTAGTTCACACAAAGGCTGGTCACTCAAAAGTATATCATTAAGAACACATTAGAACCTTTTGCCAAAAAGAGCTGAGGTACCAAGGTGGCAGACCCTCTCTGAAGACTTCCCCAAAGTACAGATAGGGTAAACCTATATTTGTTGGGAGGCTTCTAAGTTCCCTGAACTGAAGTTCCCCAGGATGGCACCTCCTTGGGTCTTCCTTTGCAACAACAGCCACCACAGATTCCTCTCACCCAATATTAAAAGCAATACAGTGAGAATGACACTTTGTAGGACATAAGTCAATTATTAATGAGGATTTTCACCTGAATTTTTTATAGAAGCTAAAATCTCAAGTATTGAATCTGACACTGGCTGGATGTGATTGATGTTTTGTAGCAAATTCTATTGTTTTAAATCCTGGTAGAATAGAGTTTGGTTCTAAGTTTGGGTATATTTGGATTCTTCCACATGTCACCGAACTACAGTCATCAAACTAATCATGTGGACTAGAGCATCTTGGAAAATGACATTAAACCCTCATGCTGCAGGGGCCTTCACATGTACCTTCTTGGTCATGGCTCTTCAAAAGTCAAGCAGACAGGCTTTCACATTAATCACTGACAGCTCTCATAACTATTGCCGGCACTTACTTTGGATTCTAGCATGTAACTAAAATTCATTTATACTTACATAATCACAACCTGAACTCTAAGTCCAGTGCCATTTCATGGCTTAAAAATTAATTTCATGGCTGCTTTGATTCTTCTCCTAGAAGAAGCAGTTGCTGTTTTTCATATCTTCACGTTGCTAAAGAATTCCTCATTCACATGTCTCGCTTCTCTGCAGAGGGCCTACCTATAAGTTGTGCCTCCATTCCTTGATGACTGCAACGCCAGTGGGGGGGGAGTATCAATAACATTTAAAACTTTATTAAGAAGGGTATTAGCCTTTCTTATATTTTCTTATATTCTTATATTCCCCCAGAGAAGGGAACAGAGAAGAAGACAGCCAGGGAATAGGACACAGCCTGAATTCACCTGGTTCACAGCAGAAAATTCTACTTTGGCTATATAATATAACTATATTATACCCCCTGATTAGCTATTACTGTTCCCAAGGGACCAGGATGACCCTGGGAGACGAGGGAAAGTGGCGGTAGGCAGCAGAAATAGGCTAATTATGAAACATAGTGCATGGGACACCATGACTAGGGAGAGCCATCTCCCAATGGTGGCTACACTACATGGGAAGTTGCTGAGTGGATGCTGTATTACAGGATGCCAACTTCACAGGCAGGAGGTGATATGAGGAGGAGTTATAGAATGTCAGAGTCTCAAACCAGATGCTAAGTTTCTCTCTCTTGCACACTCACAGACATTTATATACATACACACACTTGCACAGCTACAGTGGGTCAGGCAGTGCACTTGCTGCACGCACATTGTTCATAACATTTTATTAATAGGAATCCTGCAAAGCATATACTTTTGATTATTCTCCTCTCACCTCCTAGTCTGCAGAAGCTCACCAAGATCACATAGCTTTTGGCCAGAAGAGCCAAGTTTTGAAGCCTAAATCAACTGTTAACTTCCCCCAAGATGCAGAACCTCTGTAAGAGTGTCAGAAGGAGGCCATGGGCATGGGGGGCACACGGCTTCAGGGAAAAGGCCTTTAAACTTCACAATTGCTTCCACTGAAAGGACAGGGAGTATTATTATTATTTTTGTTGTGGTTTGGATATAAAACGGTTCTAAGGCTTGCATGCTGAAGTCCTTGGTCCTCATGCTTGGTCCTCGTACCATGGTATATTAAGAAGTTGTTGAGGGGTTGGCAAGGTGGCCTAGTGGGTAAAGATGCTTGCTGCCAAGCCTGACAACCAGAGTTCAGTTCCTGGGATCCACATGGTAGAAAGAGAAAACTGATTTCCACAAGTTGTTCTCTGACCTCTACTGTGGCATGTCCACACAGACACAGACAAATGTAACAAAAATTTTGCTTGGTATGGTAGTACATGCCTTCAATTCCAACAGTTGCATGCAGAGATAGAATGATTTCTGTGAGTTTAAGGTTAGCCTGGTCTATAGTGAGTTCCAGGGCAAACAAGGCTACATGACAAGATTTTTGCCTCAGGGAAAAATAATTTTTTAAAAAATAAATTACCAAAGAATTTGGCCTCCAGTCATATTAATCCACTGATAGATTCATAATTTGATGGCATTATTGAGTGGTGATAGAAACTAGAAGTAGTGCTGGTTGAGGGAAGTCAATTGGCAGGGATGGGGTCTGCATTTAAAGGGTATACCTTGTAACCTTGTATTCAGTTGCTGCTTTTCCTTGTTTCCTGACTACACTCAAGTGAGTAGCTCTGTGTCTTTCTACCTCATCACAGGGTCAGAATCAATGAAGCCAGTGACCAAGGATGGTAATTATGAGGTCAAATATCTTTAAGGTGTTTATCTCAGCAAGAGAACAAAATCAAAATCAAAACCCCCAGCTAGCCTAGAACAGTGTACTGAGGGCAGGATTGCTGATGTAATTACATATATAATTACATGGCCCTAAGGGCTTTGGGACTGGTTTGTGAATGAGTCCTGACTTTCATTCATCCAATGAAGCAAAACAAGAAAGCAACTCAAGATCAGTGGAACTTACCTTCCACTTTTGCTGTTCTGTGCAATCCTGGGAACTTCCCCAGCCTCCAGCATACTCCAGGCGGATAACTGGAGTGTCTGCTGAGTAAACGTGGAAGGCTCTACTTTCCAAGTGTAAGAAGAAAGGCCCAGGAGGTACAGTCCCCATGGTTTACAATTAGGGAATGGGCTATGTGATGGGAGCAGAGAGCAGTTGTCTGGGAGAGTTCAGACATTATGATTTACGTCAGTGGTTCTTACCCTGTGGGACTCAACCCCGTGGAGGTTGAATGACCCTTTCACAGAGGTTGCATATCAGATATTTACATCACCATTCATAACTAGCAGAATTACAGTTATAAAGTAGAAATGAAATAACTTTATGGTCGAGGGTCACCACACCATCTATATTAAAGGGTTGCAGTGTTAGGAAGGTTGAGAATCACTGCTTTCTGTGGATCTAAAACTCCACCGGGTCCCACTGCTTCAACTTGTGGACTGCAGGGGACATCTTTTGAGCTGACAAAACAAGACTGCTTCAAAGGCACTTACCTAAATCCCACTTCCTGTGGAAGTCTTGAATCTGTCTCACAGGTGAGAAACAAGGCTTCTTATAGCTTCTACCTACCCCCCCCATCCCACTGCCCACACAAATACTTACAGAACCACTGTTACATTGAACTGACTTCTGCAAGTAATTTTTCCATGCATTACCACTAGTATATTTTCCAGGCAAGAACAGTCAACTGACTTAAATGAAAAATGTTTTTAACCATTAAGCATGACTCATGCTATTGAATTTTGTTTAAGAGTCCACAGGGAAAATATGGCCCTCAACAATTTTTTTTTTTTTTTGAGTTCTTGAATAAGCCAAAGGAGTTTGGGAGAGGTCTCCCACACTGAATTGGCCCAGGCCCACAGAGAACACAAAAGTGTTAAGCAGCAGGGAACTGGGGAGGGAGGGGGTCTCCAGTACACTGTGACCAATTCCCTCTGGCTTTGTACAGCCTCTTAGGGAGTTCTAAGCCCCAGGGATAGCATTGTTCTTGATTTTCCAGGCTTCTGTAGCTCTGGCTGCAACAAGCTTCTTGCTGGGCTTATGAATGGTGCTTATACAGCCTCTGAACTCAATTCCTCCATAGTCCTGAGGGTGAAGTTACTCATTCACTCAGTGGGAAGGCATTTAACAAGAACACTGTAGGTGCTGGGGGCTCCAAAACAAAGGTGTGGTCCTTAGATGGTATGGGGGTGGGGGTGGGGTAGAGGGAGTGGTGAGTGAGTAAAGGGGACAAAGAATAAAAAAAAAAAAAAAAAGCCAGTTCTAGGGGCTGGAGAGATGGCTCAGTGGTTAAGAGCACTGGCTGCTCTTCCAGAGGTCAGGAGTTCAATTCCCAGCAACCACATGGTGGCTCACAACCATCCATAATGAAATCTGGTGCCCTCTTCTGGCCTGCAGATATACCTGCAGACAGAACACTGTATACATAATAAATAAATCTTAAAAAAAAAAAAAAAGCCAGTTCTCTTATGGTTGAAATTGACAAAGAAAGCACAGAAAACCAGTCTCCAGTGGAAAGAGGAGTTATGGGAACTGAGTCTTGACTGACTAGGAACTAGCCAGACAACAGTTGGTGAAAAAGCTTGCGTGACGTGCACATATGTGTAGAAGTAGTGGGAAGTTGGATAAATAAACAAGTCTGAAAGAATTACTATCTTGTACACACGAGAGATTTTTATAATAGAAATGATGATTAGGGCATCTGATGGCATGAGTCCAAACACATATCAACGCTCAATATGGAAATTTCTGATGTCAAGAAATGTCAAAGCCCTTAAATCTTATTGACTTGCAAATATTAACGGAGCCCTACACAGAACCCAAGAAAGCTATGAGTGAAAGAAGCAAGTCCCCAAACAGACCTCAGATTGTCACAAGTTGCCTGTGTCCATGTTCTGTGGTTACTGAATCAACAGTGGCGATCTGGACCATGCACTGTGTCCAATTACAGCACTCTAGAAAGAAAACTACCATGCCCGAGTTTCCTCTCACTGTTTGCAGTTCACGTGATAAAACACATCTTTAAAAACCTTTTTTTCCCCTTCCTGTTGCTGCAGAAACAAACTCAGGTGAGTCTTCTACCACAGAGCGCTCCCATCCCCACATGTTTGATACACAGAGAGTCAGGAAATACATTAGTTTATGTTTACAATGAAGATTCTTAGCTATAAGATCTTATGCTCAACAAGAGCATTCTATATGAGCCTCTGGGTACAATGGCTGTCTGATGTCCAGCCAAGGAGCTCTTACAAAAGTGAGGTGGTGTCTTAACAACACTTAAGAATAAGATAGGCCACAACTTAGAGATAATTATCAAACAATGTATTGAACTTACAATTTTAAAATAGATTTATTTATTTTATGTGTGTTTGTCTGCATGTCTGTGTACGGTGTGTCGGGGGGGCAGTAAAGAGAGTCTAGAGGAGGATCCCTTGGAACTGGATTTATAGAAGGTTGTGAGCCATCACATGGGTGCTGGGAACTGAACCTGGGTCCTCTGCAAGAGGAGCTGGTATTCTTCACTGTTAGGCCATCTCCCTAGTTCTGTAATTATATTTTTCGTAATTAAAAATGTTGGCCTGTCAGCTATTGAAAGAAAAACTTATTTAAAGAAGAAAGCAATGCATTGCCTGGAAATAAAAGGCTATATAGTTCATTGAGCACTAGACGTTCGTCAGTCAGCTAATGCTTTTAATACTATGGTGAAATGTGGATTCTCACAGCCTATAGAGGACGCATGAACAGAACAAACTCACCTATGATCCAAAGCTGTTAGATTTCATTTATTTTATTTTATTTTTTGGATTTATTTATGTCTGTGAGTCTTCTATCTGCATGTATGTATGCACACCATGTACATGCCTGGTGCCTATGGAGGCCAGCAGAGGGCATCAGATTCCATGAAATTAGAGTTGCAGATTTTGTGAGTCCCATATGGGCGCTAAAAGTTGAATCTGGTCATCTAGAAGAGCAGCCAGGACTCGTAACCACTGAGCCAACTGTCCAGCCCCAATGCTGCTGGATTTATACTTACTTTCCAAAGTGAATAAATGTTGCCTGAGATCCCAGAGCCCTTAGAAGCCAACTTTTGAAGATTCAAAAGCTTTCAGAAATTACACTGTCGCATTTACACTAGAGAAGTCTGTTTGATTTAGGCTCTAGTTTGTTCAGCAGATGGCAAACAGTGCTTTCAACTGAATTTGCCAAATTGTATAAGTTATTTATTATAATTTAAAATATGAGGAAGTATGAGCTTTGTAAAATTCCCAGATAAATTGAACCTTGGAGGTTCTCCTATAGGAAAAGCTTTGGATGAAAAAAAAAAAAACAAACCATATACTGTGCCTTACGGCTCCTACATTCAGCCACCCTACCTGTGAAAAGGGCCAAATACAAGAACCTTGATCATTTTCCCTAAGTATATTCCAGGTTTTAATTTCTTAAGAGGCAAAAAATAACTGAAGAAGAGTTTCCACACAATTTTCAGACTTACAGGAGAGGGTGGGGCTGCTTACAGTCCCTTTAGAGGGACTGCTGACAGTAAAGCAAGAAGGTCCAGGAATCACGTCTGCTCTTCAAAATGAGATCAGACACTGCTCTCCACAGCCTGTCACCAGCCCTCCACTGCAGATCTCTCTGAAGCAATGTGAGATTTGCTGAGAAAACAGACACAAGACAGATTCATTCCTCAAAACTGCAGCTTGGAACAGGAGGTATTTACTCCATGGCATTTTCTGAGGACAAAGAATCCTCGGCCTTGTCTCTGGGTGGCCAAGGTCTCTCATGAGGCTGCAGTTAAGCAGTCAGTCATCTCATAGCTACTAAGAGAAAATACATTCAGGCTCATTCACATGGCTTCCGGTCGACTCAGTTCCTCACTGTGTGGGACTCTCCACTAGCTTCCTAAGTATCCTTACGAAATAGCAGCTTGTGTCCCCAGGCAAGTGACCAGAAGGATAGACAAGAGCAAGAGTGCACTCCTAAGTCACAAGTCAAAAGCCACAACCTTTTTTTTTTAAATAAGTCTAATATAAGAAGTATTTTCCCACACTCCTCCATTGTTGTGGGAGTGCAGGCTTGTGCAACCACTATGGAGGTCAGTCTGGCGATATCTTAGAAAACTTGGAATAGCTCTGCCTTGGGACCCAGCCATACCACTTCTGGGTATACACCCAAATGCCTCTTCACGGAATCATAAGGAAGTTTCCTCATCTATGTTTATAGCAGCCTTATTTGTAATAGCTAGAAACTGGAAACATCCCATATGTCCCTCAACCGAGGAATGGATAAAAAAACTGTGGTACATCTACACAATGGAATACTACTCAACTATCAGAAACAAGGAAATCATGCAATTTGCAGCCAAATGGATGGAACTAGAGAAGCTCATCCTGTGTGAGCTAACCCAGACTCAGAAGGATGCACATGGCATCTATTCACTTATAGTTGGATTTTAGCCATATAGTACAGGATAACTATACTACAACCAATGCACCAAAGGGAACAGGAACATAGACTTTCTTTCCTATCAATGAGACACTTTGCCCTAGTGGTGCTGCCTTGTTAGCCCCCAGTGTATGAGGAGGCTCTTGGCCCTCATATGACTGCTGAACTGGGATGGGGGACTGTTACGTAGGGACACTCCATTCTGGAGGAGTGGGATGGAAGGGATGGGGTACAGGGTGGGAGGGCAGGACTGGGAAGGGTGGAAAGAGGGCACTGTGATGGAGATATAACCTGAAGTAATAAATAAACATTAAAAAAGAAGTATTTTCCCACCACTTCATTCATATTCATTTACTATAAGGAGTGACTAAGTCCAGCCCATACTCATGTAGAAAACAGTTAAGCCCTACTTCTTAAGGGCAGATGAAGAATTTGCAGACATCTCCAAAATGCGAAAATGTTCATATTTACCACAGAGCCAGGTAATAAAACTCTGAGTCAGGAACAATTTAAGAGGGTCTCTGCCGGGCATGGTGGTGCACACCTTTAATCCTGCCACTTGGGAGGCAGAGGTAGGTGGATCTCTGTGAGTTCAAGGCCAGCCTGATCTACAAAGTGAGTCCAGGACAGTCAAGGATACACAAAGAAACCGTGTCTTGAAAAAAATAAAAAAATAACATTATGAAGAGACAGTGAGTGGTTGGAGGCAAAAGAGAAAAGGGAAAAGCAGGATCCCAGGAATCCAGAAGAAAATCAATTCTAAAAGGGCTGGACCAGACTTGGCCTTGCTAAGAGTCAGAGCCGCCCTGCAAAGGAGTAGGATTCCATTGCCATCCTTTCCCCCCCCCCCCCCCCCCCCCAGTAAGCGGATAGTTGATACCAAGGACAACACTCTTACAGATGGTAGAATGTTAGGAGAGGTTACCTGGGGCCTAATGTAGTCAATAATCGAAGCTTATCAGGATGCTGGCAGAATGCCAGTGTCTGTGTTCTTTGTAATTTTAATTAGTAAGATTGTACTCCTTGGCATACACCTTAGTGTAATAGGAATACTCGTGATGAACTGTGCTCAGGGTGGATTCAGGAAGGCCATCTCTACCAACAGAGGGCTGACTTATTATCAGTTAATAGAAGTGTGGTTTTCTACTTCCTCCCAGCCCTTGCGTACTACAATGATGCCACTGGTTCTTCTCTCACCTCCATTCTACTGCTGGAGCCTGCACATATGCAAACCCAAACTCCTTAGTATGTAGGCTGGCGGCAGCTCGTATATAACACGACAAAGTGTAGAGTTAAAGTTTAAAACACAGGAAACAGCATTCATTGAGTGTTGGGGTGACAGAAGTTTCACATTAGTTGTTTCAGTTTATAGACTTGGTAGCCTAATGGAGAGGAGTGTCTCAAGGGTTAAAAAATTGCTGAGGTCATACAGCTAGCATGATTTGGGGTGTTCCCATTAAGACTAAAAAGTGCCATGCTGGGTGTGGTGGCACACGCCTTTAATCCCAGCACTCGGGAGGCAGGGGCAGGTGGATCTCTGTGAGTTCAAGGCCAGTCTGGTCTACAAAGTGAGTCCAGAACAGCCAAGGATACACAGAGAAACCCTGTCTCACACACACAAAAAAAAAAAGGCACTTTTCGGTCTACAGAGAGAGTCCAGGACAGCCAGGGCTCTATTACACAGAAAGACCCTGTCTTGAAAAACCAAAAAAACAAAACAAAACAAAAAAAAACATTGCAATACTAATATTTGGTTGGAAGAAGAGGAGCATGACAAACCATAGCACTATGACGTAAGATGTCCAGAATTGCAGAGTGAGGATCCCTAATGGCACACACTGCTACTTTTTAGAAATGTTTAAGGTGTTCAGGATTCAAAGGGGAATTTTCAAGGAGAGAAGGAAGGTAAACTCTTGGTACAAGAGTGAAATTTGTGGTATTTTAGCTCAGCAGCATCCACTGTTCTCCGGGCAGCTAGCTAGCTCTGTAGCAGTCTTGAGGGCAAGCAGCCTTATAATCTCAGTGGTGGTCAGGAGTTGCATCCTACCAGAAAGGCAGAAGTGTTTGGAGCTCCTCTAAAAAACTCAACCCCTCCGGAAAACTGTAGCTATCTAATCTGCTTGGAGCCCCTGGAAAAGCCTTGTTTTATTTTAATTTTATTTAACTCAAAGCTGTCTCAGGAGGAAACTGCTATCTTCAGGGCCCTTGGCTAAAAATAATAGAAGCAATTACTAACAGTATAGCTGGATGGTAAAAGAGAAAACAAAACTAGGAGGAAGATTTGGAGAATACTTGTCCATACTTGGCATATTAGTAAGGCTCTAATTTATTACCTCTACCCGATCTACTACAAGTAAATAAGTGAAAAGAATATTACAAAAAATCTTAAAGGCAACACCAAAACAAAAAACAAATGGTCCTGGCTTGTCTTATGCCAACTTGACACAAGCTAGAATTATATGAAAAGAGAAAACCTAAACTGAGAAAATGCCTCCATAAAATCCAGCTGTAAGGCATTTCCTTAATTAGTAATTGATGGGGGAGGGCCCAGCCCATTCTGGGTGGTGCCATCCCCGGGCTGATAGTCCTGGGTACTATAAGAAAGCAGGCTGAGCAAGCCAGTATACCACCCCTCCATGGCCTCTGCATCAGCTCCTGCCTCCAGGTTCCTGCACTGTATGAGTTCAGGTCAGAGAGATGGCTCAGTGGTTAAGAGCACTGATTGCTCTTACAGAGGACCTGGTTCAAATCCCTGCACTCACATGACAGCTCACAACTGTCTGTAACTCCAAGATCTGACACTCTCACATAGATATACATGCAGGCAAATAAATTTTTTAATGTAAAAAAAAAAATTAAAACAGGTCTTTTCTAATGTTCACAATGAATTCCAGGAGCCCATTTCTTTAAACCATCTTGTAATTTGAGTTCTAAGATCCAGTACTCGTAATTGTTTATTTTTAGTGTGCTTGGTTTTGGTAATTAGACTTCAGCTCCCTTCACATTTCCCTCCCTTTAAGAAATTGCATGTGTGTACAGAGAGACCACCCTTTTCAGGAGTTAATAAAGTTGTGAATTTCAGGTCTGTGGTGATAAGTGGTCTAAATACCAACAGGGACTTGAACAACAGCTTGCCTTCAGCCCCTTTGCTTCCCCATGGTGGATGTGATTTGAGCAGCTGCATCAAGCTTCTGGTGCCTTGACTACCTGCTATAAAGGACAATATCCCTGAACTGTAAACTTTTTGTTTATGTCACAAAAGCATCAAGTGTTCATTTCTGAACACTGGTAAAGGGACAGTGATTAAAAACTTGTCCTCAACTCAAAAACCAACATGAAGTTTTCTTCCACAGCTTCTAAACACACACACATACACACACACCTCACACTCACACCACATTCACACACCCCACACTTACACTCACACCAAATTCACATATTCAAACAATATACCACACTCAGACCACACTCACACCACATTCACACACACACATGCATTCACATACACATATTCACACACACACACACACACACACACACACACCATACACACACATTCTGTTTTTGTTTTCAACTGCAGCTCTAAGTGAATGACTTTAGTGTTTGGATTTAGAAGAGATTCAATGCTTTTTGGCCTGCATTTCTTCAGCTGTGACTGATGGATTTGGCTAGTACTCTACTTTTATTTGAAAAAAAAAATCTAAGCACCATAAACAAATTCGTTTTGATGACTACAACTCATTTTAATCAAATTCATCTAATTTTATCCTTCGTTAAAATGGCCCAGGTGTGCAGAGCGCACTGGAGAACCAAATCCACCATGAAAGCAGATTATCAGCACTCTATTTAACAGGGCCATTTTCAGACAAGGGCTGTGGTACAAGCACAAAACGCTCTAATTACCGAACTCTGGAAGCATCAGCCACAGAAACAGCTGCAGGCACCAGTGACAAATGGTTGTTTTGTACTCCTGCCACTCTGGCTGTCTCAGGACGGTGTTTCTGAAGTCATATTCAACAGCTACAGGAACAAATAAATGGTGCGCTTGGGACACAAAACACCAAAGAAGTTAGCAACAGTCTTTCTCAAACTTACAGGGAAATTAAGATTGAAAACTAGAATTGGCTTCCTTGTTTTTTTCTTCCTAGAAGCTGACTCATATATCAGTTAAAAAGAAGTGTGTCATTTCTGGATGGTATATTCATTATTTACATAGAGAATCCACCTGACTGTAACCAAAGATCTTATCTACACTCTTATTTATGAGCATGCAAAAGACAATGGAAGGAGTGGGCGTGCGGCCTTCCCCCACAATTCCGCTGGGTGCCACCGAGCACAGTAGCTTTGGTGCCCTAGTTTGTGTCCACTGCTTATTGTATTTTATCTTTGGAGTTGTGTACAGAATAGATACTGCTCGATATCAAAGAAGGGTGCACTCGGGTTTATATTGCCTACGGCTACAATCTCAGGAGCCTACCAGGCCTTCGATGAGGGCTTTTCTTGGGGGGGGGGGGGGTGTGAGGAGACTTTTTGTAGTGTAGACTTAACCTATCAGAAGTAGTCGTCTTTCTTATTATAAAAGCGGGATCAACACCAGTCCAGACCCAGAAGAGGATAATGCCCTGGAAATTCTAGAAAAAGGGAGAAAGGATAGGCAAAAGCCAGGCAGGCCACAGAGTCACTCAGCAGTCATATACAATAGGTAACCAATTCTATTGTTGTGTAACAACTAACTGTGAAACTAGGGGCTTCAAACTGCTCAAATTTGTTATCTCCTGAGTGCTGGCAGTCTGGGCCCAGCTGTGCTAGGGCCTCTGCTTAGCCCTCCAAAGCTGCAGTCAGTGCCCGCCAGCTGTGCTTCCTACCTGGAGTTTGTGGGCCTCTCCACAAGCTCACTCAGGGT
This sequence comes from Lophiomys imhausi, assembly GCA_907164525.1. Taxonomy (NCBI): domain Eukaryota; kingdom Metazoa; phylum Chordata; class Mammalia; order Rodentia; family Muridae; genus Lophiomys; species Lophiomys imhausi. Next base: position 1,887,318 of record CAJQZJ010031962.1, on the reverse strand, counting down.
GCTGGCACAGCTGGGTTTCTTGGGTTGAAGGTTCCTATTTACTTGGTGGCTTTTGCCTAGGCATCTCTCCCCACGCCTGGCAGCTACTATGTTCCATTCCTAAGCAAATAACTGTCTTATGACAAGGCATCTTTGAAGCCATCTAGAGCAGGAGTCTTACAAAATGCAACATCATCATGGGATTCCTGCCCCATCACCTTCCTCAGACAGCATAGTTGAGTTAAGGGAGTGGCCAGCCAACATGTTCCCAGACCCCTCACCCACTGCATGGGCCATGCACACGAAGGGGCTGTAATCTTTGGTAACGATTTAGAATCTAGCTACTGTAAGAAGTTTGAGGAAAGGCTAAGGAAGCACGAGCCATTCAGTACTCTAATGGAAAGCATGTAGATTTTTCTCTTGTAGTTGCTTGAGACTGTTATTAATCATTAGAAGGGTATTTCTTGAGGCCAGAAAAATAGCTCAGTGGATAATGGAGCTAAAGGCACCTGCCTCTAAAGCTGATGACCTGAGTGCAATCCTTGGAAACCACATAGTACAAGGAGAGAACTGACTCCAGGAACTTGTTCTCTGACCTCCGAACATGCACTGCAATGCATGTGCTCACAGTAAATAAAAGTATATAAAGAATATTCCTCTGACTGAAGGTCATGAATACAGAAACTCATGTATAGAAGAACTCAAGTGAGCAAGGCATGGTCGCCTACACCTTTAATTCCAGCACTTGGGAGTCAGAGGTAAGTCTGTGAATTCAAGGCCAGCTTGGTCTACACGGCCTGATCTAGGACAGCTGGGGCTATGCAGAGACACCCTGTCTCAAAGTAAAGTAAGTAAGTAAGTAAATAAATAAATAGATAGATAGATAGATAGATAGATAGATAGATAGATAGATAAATAAATAAATAAAAATAGAAGAACTCAAGTGGGAAATTAGGGCAGTGGAACTCTGGGTAGTTGCCTGGAGATTGTGCTGTGTGAAATTCCTCTATAAATTTCTTTTGTCTTTAACTATTAAGAATACTGAGGTCTGACAAATAAACCTCAGGTTTCAAAACTGACAAAAGCAATGTCCATAATGCAGGAAACCAGTGTAGTTCCCCAGCCACACTGACAGCTCCAGGGCAACAGAAATGCATAACCTTGGTGCATTGTCTCCTTGCTTTTCTTTATAGTTTGATCAATAGGGGCAGGTGGATTTATCTGTGTTGATATATGAAGCTGCAATGTACTCATTTTCAATTCTTTTCTTGCTGGTGAATACTATTTGTTTATAGGCTTTAAAACTATTTAGTAGCCACAAATGTTCTTATAGATGTTTTCTGATGCAAATATGTAAGTTTCTGGAAGAAAAATATACAGGGAGTAAATGGTGAGTCATGATGGATACCTAGCTTTCTTGTTTCATTTCTGCTGTTATGATAAAATACTCTGATTAGAAAAACAAGAACAGCCAGGTGTGGTGGTGCACTCCTTTAATCCCAGCACTTGGGAGGTAGAGGCAGGTGGATCTCTGTGAGTTCTAGGCCAGCCTGGTCTACAAAGAGAGTCCAGGATGCCAGAGCTACACAGAGAAACCCTGTCTCGAAAAAAAACAAAAAAAAAAAGAAAAAAACAAAAACATAAACAGCTGGGTGTGGAGGTGCACACCTTTAATCCCAGTATTTGGGAGGCAGAGGCATGTAGATCTCTGTGAGTTCAAGGCCAGCCTGGTCTACAAAGTGAGTCCTGGACAGCCAGAGATACACAAAGAAACTCTGTCTCAAAAATCAAAAACAAAAACAACAAAATACAACTCTTGGGGTGGGGGTGGAGGGAGTTGGAAAGGTGTCTCAGCAATGGCTGCTCTTCCAGAGGACCCAGGTTTGGTTCCCAGCACCCACATGGTGGCTAGCAACCATTTGTAACTCCAACTCCAGAGGCTCTGATGCCTACTTCTGCTCTCTGCAGGCAAATCCCATATTTGTGAGCCAGCATGGAAAATTCCCTTATAAAGGCCACCGTTCATAAAGAAACCCTACACTGATGTGGTAGACTCTAAATAAACCACATATCACAAAGAGTTTGAATTTAATTGATTGCCTTGTAGTCTGCTCAGTTTAATACTTACAGCTCAACTAAATGTCAGGCTGGATGCCCCATTTCTGTGTCTTTTGAAAACATTTGAATAAAATTTATTATTCAAAAAAATCTTGCAAATAAATAAATATTACACACCAAAATTTAGCAGACCCCAAGCCTATAGATTTCAATGAACTTCTATGCTGTTAGAACAGCCATTCTTTCACTATCAAATATATTTTATGTACTTATCCATCATACAAATGGAAAATCCATGACCATTAGAACTAAAAGAGCAATTATCTATATATTCACTTTTATAATAATTCTTATTTTGAGGAGCCATTCGCTTGCTTTAATTCATTTTAAGCTTAACTTGGTAAAGGCAGTGGAGGAAATTTTCTAAGATTTCTTATGTAAATCCAGATACTGGGTTTTTCTTTTGGAGTACAACAGACTCTTCACTGTTATAGGTTATTCATGCTTTGTAAAAATGCTCCATTTTTTTTTTTTTTTTTGGTTTTTCGAGACAGGGTTTCTCTGAATATCTCTGGCTGTCCTGGACTCACTTTGTAGACCAGGCTGGCCTCGAACTCACAAAGATCCGCCTGCCTCTGCCTCCCAAGTGCTGGGATTAAAGGCGTGCGCCACCAACGCCCGGCTTAAAATGCTCCATTTTTTTTTCTCATGTGTTTTCTATTTAAACTTGGCTCCTAGAATTAAAAGCATTTCTTCTTTTTTTCATCTGCAGTGGAAACCTTAGCAGCAGACAGACACTTCCCTAGGTCTGACAAGCAGATGCAAGCCATTATGCCATTTCTTTCTTTTCTTTTCTTTTTTTTTTTTTTTTATGGTCAGGGTAGGACCTTTATATCAAGGACAAAATAGGACATGGAAGAGGATGTAAACAAATGGCCCTTTACCAATGAAATGTTCAGCCTCACATCACAGTTCAGGGTTGGTAGAACTGTAATGCAACCAGCACAAAGACCCTTAATTCTGAGGGAAGAACAATGTGGACCTTCAGAAAAGCACCAAAATATCGGTAGGTGGCTCTGTCAGCTAGGCACTGAAAACCCGGAGATCTCTGCCAACAGGAAATTCGATGAGAGTGAACATAGTACTGACTAGGCACTGAAAACCTGGAGATCTCTGCAAACAGGAAATTCGATGAGAGT
>CAJQZJ010031962.1:1871693-1884072 GCA_907164525.1 Lophiomys imhausi | reverse complement strand
GCACTGAAAACCTGGAGATCTCTGCAAACAGGAAATTCGATGAGAGTGAACATAGTACTAACTAGGCACTGAAAACCTGGAGATCTCTGCAAACAGGGAATTCGATGAGAGTGAACATAGTACTAACTAGGCACTGAAAACCCGAGATCTCTGCAAACAGGGAATTCGATGAGAGTGAACATAGTACTAACTAGGCACTGAAAACCCGGAGATCTCTGCAAACAGGGAATTCGATGAGAGTGAACATAGTACTAACTCAGCATCACGAGTTAAGTTGACAAGCTCAGTGTCTGTGTTCTGAAATGAAATTTATGATACTTTTCTGTCATCTTCCTCAAAGTTTTAGAGTTTTGATAATTTCTTATTTTTTTGGATTCTGTGCCATTCTCTCTTTTTCTTCAATTCACCATGGCAATAGTGTTAAGATTTTTTTTTTTGCTGTTTTGTTGTTGTTTGTTTGTTGTTTTTTACAGAGCATCACTATGTAGGGAATGCTTCAAGAGTCAGATTCCTGCTTCATCCTACTGAATAGTGGGATTACAAATGTGTTTGTTTGAATGATACATTTCTCCATATTTCCAGGCATTTATAGACCTGATCCCTGTAATAATGTTCTATTGCTGAGAAGATACACCATGACAGTTGCAACTCTTGTATCTTGCTTCCAGTTTCAAGGGTTTATGTAGTCCATTATCATCATGGTGGAGAACATGGTGGCTTGCAGGCAGACATGGTGCTGGAAAAGTAGCTAAGGGTTCTAAATCCTGGTCCATAGGCAACAGGAAGATATTGATACTGAGCCTGGCTTGGGCTTTTGAAAACCTCAAACCCCATTCCTACATCAAGGCCACACCAACTTTAACAAGGCCACACCTCCTAATCCTTCTCAAGTAGTGTCACTCCCTGATGACTAAGCATTCAAATGTATGAGCCTATGGGGGCCATTCTTATTCAAAACAACATAGTTCCCAAATGATTGTGCTATTTAGGTAAGCTCAGGAGATGTGGCCTTGTTGGAGGAGGCATATCACTGAAAGTAAGCTTTGAGAATTTAAAGGTTCATGCCATTTTCAATTTTCTCTCTCTGATTCCTGCTTGTTGTGCAAGATGAACGTTCTTAGCTTCCAGGTCTAGTCCCATGCATCTGCTCTGCCATCATGGATTCTAACCTCCTGGTACTTCAATCTCAAATAAATTTCTTCTTTGATAAGTTTCTGTGGTAAAGGTGTTTTATCACAGCAATAGAAAACTACCTAATACAATAAGCATGTGCCAGGGTGGCCAGTTTAAAATAGACTTTAATTTGCACTCATGTGGGAAAACATTTCATCCTTAAGATGAATGAGAAAATACTCAACTCTTCCTTTCCAAGAAGTGACAGGCCAAAATGAAGACTATGAATCACCTCTAGTTTAAAATGAGACATTTCACCGGGCGTGGTGGCGCACACCTTTAATCCCAGCACTGAGTTTGAGGCCAGCCTGGTCTACAAAGCAAGTCCAGAACAGCCAGGGCTGTTACACAGAGAAACCCTGTCTCGAAAAACCGAAAAAAAAATAAATAAAATGAGACATTTCAAAAGCTTGTTCCCAGCAAGAAGTACCAGTGAAGATTTCCAGACAGGCTATTTCATAATCTTTAAGACAACTATAGACAAGAAGGAAAAAAAAAGAGTGCACTGTGGTTAGTTTCGGCAACATTCCAAATATCCTTTTCTCAGATCATAGAAGACAGAATCCTTTCTTCTGAAATGAAGCCCAACCCACAGGCAGGTGGTCTTTAATGTCTCTCCTGTTAATCTCCCAGGAAGTTTCCCAACTATAGACATGGCCTAATTAGAGCTACTCTAAAACAGGAAGGAGTAAGGGTGCTCTCGGAAGGCTAGCTTGCCGGGATCTGTGTCTGCTCAGTGGCCTCTTCCTGGTCTATTCTGCCTTCCCACCACAGCCTGCTTGTATTCTACTTTTTCCCTCCAGTGGAGATACCTTAAAACAAAGTTCTTCTGCCAGAAGCAGTTCCTTTGCTGTCTCATGGTCTCTATATAGAAGTGCCTTTTAAATACTACATTCTAGGTGCCTTGAAAGTACCTGGAACCCAGTTGAACATTGCTCCTACCCCTCTTCCTCATGCTATCTGTTCCTTCCCCAGCATTCTGTATCTTAGTTAGAACATCATCATCCACTCACTGACCTAATTTAGAAATATGAGAGACAACTTATCACATTATAGTAGAATTATTTGCTTGAATACCTGCTTCATGCACAAGACTAGAAATTTCTTGGAGAAATAGGATAGGCCTCTCCTAAAATATAATACCATACAAATACCAAATAAAATATTTACAACAGAAACTAAAGTCAACTAGCTGGGACAACACTATTCCTTTTTTTTTTTTTTTTAAATCAGACACCTACAGTTCTCCAGTCAAAGAAATGGTAATGTTAAGAGAAGTTTCCATAACTTGTTATCCACTTGGCACAAAAATCCTGATTAAAAAAAAAAAAGAGCAGGATAAACAGTGACTTTGTATTTCATGAGGCCAGATGTCATGTTGATCTAACTGCCTTTCTTGGTGACCTGCCACTTGCCAGGACTGTTTTCAGACCACAAGGCTCCTTCCATAGGGCTTCTCCTGAACTGGAGATTGTGGATAGTCTTTAGTCTTTAAAGCAGGGAATATTTCCTCGAGACATACAATCGAAAGGCAAGGGTTAGGCTGGTTTATTGCCACAATGTTCATCTCTTCGAATTAGTAAAAATGTCATGTTTTTATCTAAGTTCTATGCAGGACCATACTTGGCGTGGAGACGGAGACTGCCTGCACACGCTGAGCTCCTGTCATTAGCCAGTCCAAATAGCAGCTAGTCTGGCAAACTGATGTGTGATGCAAAGTCAAAGCAAAAACAGCAGGAGAAACAGAGCATCCAGTTGGGCAAAAAGTCTCAGCAGGAGCCAAAGTGTCCACTCTGCTATGAAACAGAAGGTCTCGCTGCGGCTCAGCTGGGCCAGGAGAGAGCCTTTGTCTAAAGATGGGTCTCAGGTGGCTGGTGTTGGAACTAACTCAGGGGATTTAATTAGCTGGCCAGCCGGGGCAGGCAAGTTAGGACCAGCTTAGAGATACAGCCTGCATCTTCTGATCAACTCAGTCAGGACAGAAGTGAGGGGAACCCATCTGCTAGGAAATCCTCTTTAGGATTTCAGGTCACACATGACAAGTGGTTTTTATTAAAACTGGACTATGCCTAGGCCCTGGTAGTGAAGTCTGACGAAGGCAGGCCTGGCACACCCTAGTAGCACACTCGCATATCAGGCTGTGAACCTCCCTGAGGTACCTATACTTAACTGCTTAGCTGCCTAGCTGGTTTGGGAGCCTGTAGAGAAGGGATGATTACCAGCACTATCCTGAAAAGAAGACAGGGTCTTCAAGAGGACATCAGGGCCAAACTGGGAAAACTTGGGAAGATACAGACTATGTAGAACTAAAATGTGTATTAAGCTGCTTTTAATGTATGTCCATGGGAAGATGTTCCCTCTCTCTCCTTATTCCTCCTCCTGCTAGCTGCATTCCATACACACACCTGGAAGACTGCCAGTTTCCAAATTTATAGCTGTGACCTTTCATGTGTAACGTTCTCTTCCCTGTCAGCTCCTGTATATGGAAATGAAAGTATCCATGCACCAAGGAAAGCTAGGCACATTGACTTCCTCCACGAGTAATGAAGCAATTCCAGCTGCTTGGAAAGTACCACATATAAACATCACCTTCCCAATGTAACCTGCAGACACCATGACCAGAAGGTGAAGGCAACATCAGAGAGAAGGGAGAGGCAGTGCTTGCTTTTATTTTTACTATTATTAAAAGTCTTGACTTCAAAGAGGAGAATGGCATCTGGCACTGTGAGCTGACAGTATTGGCTGGCTCTCTAAATTAGAGAATACAGACATAAAAACAAAGGCGATGAATATTTTCCATTTGGGACTTGATGTTAGAAGCAATTACTCCTGGAAAAATGACACACTGGATTTGAACATTTTCTGTAGTATACTTTTAGGAAACCATGAATCACAGAAAGCATTGCTTCCTGTGCTTAACTAACAGGCCAGAGTGAGGGAACATGTTTGGTTTTAGAGAATAAAGGGTTTCAGTGTAGGACATATATCTTGCAGCTGGAATTAGGCTTTGTTTTATTGCCTTCTAGTTAATTTTTCAAAAACCTCTTTGGAAGGAATAGGACAGTCTATATATAGTGTCATTTTCTGACTCAAGACTAATTTGTGGCGAGAGGATACAAGGCTGTGAAATCAACAGGCTCACACGAATCCCACAGTAGGGGTGAGAGGAAGAACAGAACGCAGGATGAGGTCATAGATCTAGTAAGACTGAAAGTCTGAACACTAGCTGACTGCCACCCTATTGAAAACCAAACACTGTCTCTAATTGGTATGGGCTGACGTGGTCACATATCTGGAGATACATTTATATTATTTTTAAACTTTGCACATGTAACCTAAAACAGTCGCTGTTGAGCCTTTGCAAGAGGAGGAAGAATACTGAAAACTTCTGTGGAAAAAACACTGGGCAAACATCTACCTCATTAATTTAGCACTCCCAGGTACAAGATCATTGGCACTGGTGTAAGCAGGAGGAAAATCCCCCTGGCAGCTGACTAGAGACTATGGGAAAACTATGAACACTAACTAACCAAAGGGTCACCTGCTAATCCAAGATTCAATTGCCGACGCATTTGTTTTATATTTATTGCATGTTTTATATTACTGTTTATCTGTGCATGGCTCTACAGCATGTGTGTAAGAGTCAGAGGGCAACATGTGGCCATTGTTCTCTCCTTCTACCATGTAGGTACTAGGGATCAAACTTGACAAGCCTGGGTCGTCATCAAGTGCCTTTACCTGCTGAATCATCCATCTTGCTGGCCCAAATGAATTTTCTGAGACTATAGGTTATATAACTGGCACTGGCCATTTCTTTATTATGTCGCTTCTTCTGTATTATCCCACCGTTGAGTGGCATTCTAGGGTTTAGTCCACAGATCTGTTGCCAATTACATTTATTATGGGGCTAGTGGCATTCAGTCTATTGACTTTAAATATCATCTATACATAGAAGATTTCCAGACTTTCATTTCCAGCCTTTATTTTTCTGCTGAGCTTCAGATATCACAATACTGGCTTACATTACATCCATGTCAGATATAACATACAGACGATTAACCTCTCTTTATTGCAGCATTCCTGCTTTAATATATAATAACTCTACCAGCTGCTATGGTGAAAAACCTGCTGCCAGCCACCTCTTTAATAAATGGTATTCAGAAAGTGAATATTCACATGTACAAGAATGAGGCTGTAACAATTAATGCAAAACGCACCAAAGATTTTAACCTAAGACTTGGCACTTTGAAACTGTTAAACTAAAACATGGGGAAAAGCACTCCCAAGGTACAGGCATGGGAAAGGACTTCTGAAAAGGAGTCTTCATAGTTAAGAAAGTAAGAGCAAGAATTGATATACGTGATCCCATGAAATTAAAACCTCCTCCCCAACAAATGAAACTGAAGAAACAGCCTACAGAATGGGAGAAAACATTGGCCGAGTATCCATTCGACAAGGGATTAATATCTAGAATACATAACGAGCTCAAAAAATTAAGCAAATATCAATCATCCAAAAAATACACAAAGAAATGTTCATCACCCACAGCAATCAGGAAAAGGCAAATTCAAAAGTACACTAAGAGCCCCTCTCACCCAATCAGAGTGACTTGCATCAAGGAAAGGAACAACTGTTGTAGTAGTGTGCTCACACACTTCGGGAGAGACTGTAAACTGTAAAGGGAAGTGAGTATGCAAGTTCTTCAAACATCTGAAAACACAGCTACAATGTGATACAGCTATTCCACTCCTGAATATATCTACATAGTCTAAGCACAGTACCTACCTATACATCCACGTTTATTGCTGACTATTCATAATAGCTAACATACAGAATCAGTTAGATGTCCATCAACAGGTGGGTGGATAAGAAAATATGGTATTTAACACAATGGATTTTATTTTAGTCATATAAAGAACAAATTATGTCATTTTCAGGAAAATGGATGGAACCGAGTATTAATATGTTCAGTGAGATAAGTCAGACTCAGAAAGACAAATGTTGCATGCTTTCTCTCATGTGGGGAACATGTCATATACAGTGTGTGTGTGTGCATGTGTGTCTGTGCGTGTGTGTGTGTGTGTGTGTGTGTGTGTGTGTGTGTGTATCATACACATGATGTGCATATGACATCAAACTAGAAAGGGGTCTAGTCTATTATAGTGGAGGAAAAGAACTAGCAGAAATGATGAACAAGAGAAGGTGGGGATGAGTGTGAACAATACACAAGATATGAGTGTGTGAAGCTGTCATAATGAAACTCATGATTTCATATGCCCAATAATTTAAAAAAAGGAAGAAAGAACCCTGTTATTTCTCCCATACTTTCTATTCAATCCATTAGAAATGCCCTTCACAATGAACTCAGAATCTGAACACATCTCATACTGCTCTTGATATACCTGATCTCAGCCATTACCCTTGCTCTCCTGGCTTGTCACTATTTTAATTGTTACATTTTACTTATTTATTTTTAGCTTTGGTCTCTATGCAGCCCTGGCTGTCCTGGAACTCACTCTGTAGACGAGTCTGGCCTTAAACTTACAGATATCTACCTACCTGTCTCTTACTCCCAGCTGCTAGAATTAAAGGTGTGTGCTCCAACCTGACTTTTTAAAAACTTTAAATTATATTCATTTATTTACTATGTAGGGCACACATGTAGGTCAGAGGACAACTTCCAGGAATCAGCTGTGTCCTCCCACTATGTAGATTCTGGGGATCAAACTCTGGTCATCAGATTCAGCAGCTAGTGGTTTTATCTGTTGAATTGAATATACCTCACCAGCCCTTGTGCACTTTTCCTATTTCTATAGTTTATTATTTATTCTGCTGCCAGAACATCCATTGAGATCAGTTAGCATCACTTCTCTGTTTGTATCTTCTGGTGGCTCTTACCAAGTACTCAGTAAAAATCTAAGTCAGTGTTGTGCTTCCTACTGGTCCCTAACTCAGTCTCCCACTTCTTCCAACTTGTTCACTCTTTCCAGCTATAATGTCTGTACACTTGAAATCCATCAAGCTGTTCCTGAATCCAGGTCTTTACCTCTTACATATGGATACCCATCATTCATATTCCTTCATTGTCTTTAGATACCAGCCTAGCTTCAACTTCTAAGACCCAGGCATTCCTCTTTCTTGCTTTTCTTCTTAAGAGACCTTAGTACTAGTGACATGTGTATGCATTTGCTAATATATTATCTTCCTTCATTAAAATATACTGTGGGTGTGAAGATTTTGTTCTTTCCACTGTTCAGTAACTAATGACTACACTGGAACCCAGCACATAATATATGTGCACTAAATATTAAGTGACTGGTTGGATCTGTTTGATGAGTAGCTAGAAATGGCACGCTAGCAGCAGAAGGGAGATGTACTGACAGAGAGGGTATATTTCTAGATGTCATTTGATGTACAAAAGCTGTAGTGAGAATTTTAGAATTTTGGTTCCTTTACAAACACAGAGATATGATGAGAATATATTTTTGCTTTATTCCTAGGTGTGGGGACATGGGGCTGCTTTGCAACAGCTGACTATGATTTGCTGGCTCGGGTGTGACTTTGCCAGCTGCAGATAGTTTCTGCAACTGTGACCCGGTTGGAATTCTGGGGACCTTTAAGAGGGTATATATATGCTAGGGCTCCAAGAGGTGGTGTTGGTTGCTCTTGGTTGTAGGTTTTTAAGTAGTCACACACAAAGAAAAAACAAAAACAAGAAGAAATTCGATATCCTGACAGTGAAGATCAAACTTGCCCCATGGAGCTCAATGCTCATAATCAGCAGGAAGTAGTCTAATGATGATGTAGCCCCATTTCTGACCCCTGACTTTGACTTTATTCAGGGATCGATTTCCTTTCCTCTCATATCTAGTGAAAGGGTAGAGAAAGGGCGGAGAAGGGTGGAAGAAAGAAGAACCCACAAAGCTGCAAATGCAGGCTACAAAAAGCTATACTCAAGTGAAGGGCAAAAGAATGCAATCCTGAGAAAGTTTATAAAACATCATTGCCTTCAATCATGTGACCCTTAATGATGGCATCGGGCTCCAATAGACAGATTCAAGTCAAGTGTCACACACATGGTCCTGGTGAAACTAAATGAGCCACAGAACAAACCACAAGATAACAATCAGGGAAGGTATGGAGGGAAGCTGACAGAAATGGGAGGGAAAATAAATATATCTATTATATACACATATGAAATTGTCAAATAGCAAAGTAATCAAAAAGTATATTATAAATGTATATCCATCTAGTCATTTTTTTGAAGGTTTTTCAAGACAGGGTTTCTCTGTGTGTATCCTTGACTGTCGTGGACTCACTTTGTAGACCACGCTGGCCTTGAACTCACAGAGATCTGCCTGCCTCTGCCTCCCTAGTGCTGGGATTAAAGGCGTGTGCCACCCTGTCCGGCAATTACAGACAGCTGTGAACTGCCATATGGGTGTTGGGATTTGAACGTGGGTCCTTTGGAAGAGCAGTCAGTGTTCTTAACCACTGAACCAGCTCTCCAGCCCCCATCTAGTCATTTTTAGGCACACAGTTTTAGCAGTGTTCACTCCTTCAGACTGTAGTATAACTAATCTTCAGACTTTTTTCATCTTGCAAAACTAAAACTTTATCCAGAGCAATTCCCTATCTGAAACCAAAATTTTGTTAACAAATATATTTATTAATAACAATAAATACCAATTACCTAACAACTAATCCTAATAATAACTATAACACCTATTGCCTAACAGCTAACCATAACCCTTTAGAAGGATACAGTCTCTGAGGTAGGTCATCAATCATAGGTCATTTAGGGCACTTGGTCAACAGTCTTTCTTCGGGAATACCTCAGGCGTAGGTTCTTTAGGGTTACTGGCTATTGCACTGCTAGGCAGCTTTACTTTAAATGAGACTTGAGGCTTTCTTCTGAGTGCCTCAGCTGTCCATAAGCCAACTTGGTCAGTTTGTCTTAGTCACTCAGCTGCTCTGCCACAGTCATCGGGGATGGGCCAGCCAGCCATGGTTTTATTCAGGCCACCATTTAAACTAGTTCAACCTCTTAGGGTAGGTGCTTCCTTGCCTGGGGTTTAGTCTTTAGCTTTGTGACCTTGCTGGAGCCTTTTCTTCTCACTCGTTTCTTCCTGCCTCAGGGCTAAGGCTGTTTTCCTGGGAGCTCAGAGCTGAATGTATGTTTACAGCTCTGTCTTAGGTCTGCTCTTCAGCCATCCTGTTTTGGCTTCACCAGATGAAACATGCCACTTCATACAGCCATGTTTAGTGTAGATGCCCTGGGCTCTGCCTCTATGTCCTTAAATGGGGTCTTGTCTCTCCAAGTTTCACTTGGTTTCAGCCTAATCTGGACTCCGCCCACTTCGTAGCAGCTGAAAGCAATGCCAAGCTAGTAACCCTTTTTCAGTCCATATGCTTCCACGTCAAGCTGATCTTCATGCCCTTTTTAAGAGACTTCCTTCAGAAGCCCCACATAATTCACTAAATCTAGGTTCCATTACACCTGTCCCTGATTCTTTCAGCCCCAACACACACACACACACACACACACACACACACATTAAGCTTTCTCTTTCCATGATTTTGACCCAGGTAAGTAAAAACATACAGCACTTATAACTGGTTTATTGAATTTGCAACATAACATCAAGGTTCATCCACATTGAGCAGGTGATGGGATTTCTTTCTTTTTAAAGATCAGTGTTTTATTATAGATAGAGCAACATTTTCCTTATTCTGCCATCTATCAAAGTAAACAAGCCATTTCTACCTCTTGGCTATTGCACATAATATTACAATGAACAGAGCTATACAAATATCTCTTTAAGACCCTTGTGGTAGTTTTAATGTAATTGGCCCCTTAGGGCTAGAGGGAGTAGCATGATTAGGAGGTGTGACCTTGTTAGAGTAGGTGTAGTGTTGCTGGAGGAAGTGTGTCACTGTGGAGGCAAGCTCTGAGGTCTTCTATGTTCAAGCTCCACTCAGTATGGCACAGTCTCCCTCTGCTGCTGCCTTCAGGTCAAGATGTAGAACTCTCAACTACTTCTCCAGCACCACGTCTGCCTGTGTGCAGCCATGCTGTCTGCGATGATGACAATGGACTGAACCTCTGAAACTGTAAGCCATCCTCAATTAAATGTTTTCCATTATAAGAGTGACCGTGGTCATGGTGTCTCTTCACAGCAATAAAATCCTAAGACAACTCTGTTTTGATTCCTTAGGTTATATGCTTGGAAGTAGGATTGTCGAGTGATATGATGCTTTTATTTCTTAAGGAATTTCCAGACTATTTTCTGTAACTATTTTTATACTATTTTGTTAACAGTGTATGTGGGGACTGGTTTCTCCATATCCTTAGTGATTCCATTTTCTGCTTTTGTGGATAGTGGGTGTCCTAACATATGAGGCAATTGTAGTTCAGTTGGCATTTTTTTTTGCTAGTAACCAGTGATGCTGAACATCCTTTTAAGAGCCAATGCCCGTTTTAAACTTGGATTATGTGTTTGTTGTTTTAGTTCTAATGGGTCTTTCTTTGGAATTAACCCCTCATCAGATATATGATTGGCAGTGGATTCATTCACTGTGTGGATTGCCTTTTCTCTGATCATTTGCTTTGATGGGCAGAAGAAGTTGATGCTTGATAAGGTCCCATTTGCTCATCTTTGTATTTTCTGCTTGTGCTTTTGATGTCTTGTTCAGCAAAGCATTGCCAGCCCTTTTCTTCTAGTAGTTTTAGGATCAAATTTTTTGTTTTGTTTTGGTTTGGATGGTGGGGCTGGGATTGAACCCAGACCACTTAACATGCTAGACAAGCACCTCTATCAGTGAACTACATCCCCTGTGTTCAAAGTATACTTAAAGAAAAGTAGAAGTTTGAAGAGAGTTCAAAGGACAGCTCAGAGTCTAAGGATGAGAAAACCAGCATCACCTGTGAATTCAGCTGACAGAATATTAAGCTTCCTAATTCGGAAAACTGAAAATGCAAGACTGAAGTTTTGGACAGTTTGAGGGAAGAAAAAAAAGAAAGAAAGAAACAGTGAAACAAGAGAGACATATTTCCTAATTCTGTGAAAAGCTTGTGGCTCTCTTGCTAGTTTGTATCCAAGTACCTACAGTGCTTTTATGTGTTAATTTATCAGTTTATTTGAGCAAAGAACAATTCATGAATCTAGCAGTACACGAAACAGGAAGTAGTCAGATAGCCCGATTCTGTAGTGAGAGCAGTGGACTTTACACTTCAAAGGAAAATACTGAAGAAGTAGCCTAACAGATCCCACCAGGCATTTGTCTTTTATGGACTTGGTCTGACCACTTGATGGCCTGTGACTCAGTGAAGCTCAGCCACTTGTGGAAAAACCTGCTACTAAACTGCACTCTGACATCCAGCTTGTGTGTGTACAGTCAGGGTTCACACACAGCCTCAGGACAGTGGCCACCTCCCTACTTAATATATTTTTTTAATGTTTTATCTTTCATTAGATGTACATGTGTGTGTGTCAACATGAGGGAACATGAACATGAATGCAGGTGTCCACAGAGGCCAGAGGAGGGTGTCGGATCTGCTGGAGCTGGAATTACAGGAAGTTTTGAGCTGTCCATGTGGGTGGTGGGAAATAAATTTCAGTCTTCTACAAGAACAGTAGGCTCGCTCTCTTGTCTGCTAAGCCATCTCTCTAGCCCAGTGGGTTTTCAAGACAGGGTTTCTCTGTGTAGCCCTGGCTGTCCTGGAACTCACTCTATAGAGCAGGCTGGTCTCAAACTCACAGAGATCCGCTGCCTCTGCCTCCCAATTGCTGGGATTAAAGGAGTGCTCACCCGGCACCACTGCCTATTTGAACAAACATGGAAATTGGATTTATTTTATCCCAGAGAAACCAAAGTTAGTTTTTAAAGATTCAAGATTTTCCAAGACTGGACTAATCTTTTCTTTTTTTTAAGATGAACAGTTCACAAAGCTTAACTTTGTGGGTAGATGAATGTGAAATTCCTGGGGAAGATATAAAAATCCTTGTGCTCAAAATTCAATGGTGCAGACAGCCTAAAGAATGACCCAGGTAAGTCCAATAAATAGGTAAACATTAGTACAAATAAGTCATAATGTAAAAGAAAATTAATCCACCAAAAATGTAATTTTAAGAGCCCAAGAAAAAGGGTGTGTGTGTGTGTGTGTGTGTGTGTGTGTGTGTGTGTGTGTGTGTGTGTGTGTGTG
>CAJQZJ010031962.1:1840532-1852797 GCA_907164525.1 Lophiomys imhausi | reverse complement strand
GCTATGACTATCTGTTGTTATGACTGCCTTGCTATGACTATCTGTTGACATGACTGCCTTGCTATTACCTTCCAACCACACCTTTGTTTCAGGAGGTCATTATGACTAACGTGTTATGATTATGTTCTGCTCCTGTAACCCTGACTATTTTGCCCACCAAATACCCCATTTGGAAACCTCCTACCCCCGAGCTATTAAAAACCTTGCCTTCCTCCCATCGAATGCTGACATCTTGTACCCCACCTTAGGGGGAGGCAGCACATGTACACGAATAAAACAGTTTGCTTTAATTAATTTGGCCAAGATGATTTGGGTTGGTGGTTTTTTCCCCTTGCATCTTTGGGATTAATAATAAATAGCTCCTGAACATTTCTGGCCACCAACCACGACAGGACAAAGGGCATTTCTGGTTTATAGGCAAGGACACAAATTGAGGCCCCTTTATCCAAACTGCCTGTTGCATTTCTACCTCATGTTTTCATCATTCTCACCTCTGGAGAGGTAGGCCTAACTACCATTAGGAAGGAGGTAAAACAATCTATCTGGCTTTTTCCAGCTGAGTTAGGTCATCATGTGTGGCAGTCTGGATAATCCCTCATTGAGCACTTTACTGAACATATCTACATGTTGCACAGAAAATGTAAGAAAACAGCAACTTACCCGAGCTTTTTTACAGAGTAGGAAATGAGTATAAGATGAATTCACTTGCATTTGGTACATGAAATGTTAAAATTCCACCTTCTGTGCTGGTCTAGGACACTTCTCACCCATTGTCTCACATTCTCTTGGTTTTACCTTTTAATTGTTATCAAGGTGACTATTTGAGCCTAGACAGCCTTGGTCTAGAACATTTGCTCCCCACCCCCCAGGAATTACACTGACATCCAAGGAACCCAACCAGCATATCAGCATTGCCAAACCAGGAATGAAGGGACATTAGTGACATGTGTGGTCCTTGACCAATGTGGGGGATGGGAAAGTAGCTCAATGGCTCTGCTCTGGGTGTGATCCCAAAGCTTACTAAGAATGTAGCCCTGCTTAAGCAGCAGCTGTCAAGAGAACCTAACTCTGTAATGGGAGTTAGTTTTCTTTAGTGAATATATGGGAGTGCTTCTGAACTCTTAAAATGGGCAGGCAGATCAGTGTGGAGCCAGCAGCATAGGGACCTTTTCAAAGCCCAGGAAATGGAAAAGGGGCTTCTCAATGCAGCCACGCTTTGAAAGATTCTAGCTGAAGATTGTGGTCTAGGTGGGTGGAGCCCAGATTGGAGTGAAGCAAAATTAAGACTGGACAGTGCCTTGCTAAGGGGTGTGGCTACTAAGTCACAGAGACCTGAGAGACAGCATCCTGTGGAGGGGCGTGGCCAAGTCCCTCATAAAGACCTTGGGAAACCCCATGAGCTGTGAGTTACCTCAAGAAACATGGAGAACCACTCCCTACTTAAGACCCTCAAGAGATGACAATGTGCTAAGCGATGTATGCCATCTGCCACCCCTGAGGCCAGGCGAGAAAGCTGCTAAGATCCTAGAGAGTGGGCGAGGCATGATGTGCACATGGGCTGAGGAGACTGAGGAAATGACAGTAACGGTGGCCTGAGGAAAGCCAGGATTGGCCAATGCCACAGCAGCAGGAGCAAAGCAACTGAGGTGGGCCAGGAGCCAGCAACAGCACCAGCCCAAGGTACAAGGTGCACACATGCTCTGAAGCCATGGCAAACACACTCTGAGGAGATCTCAAAAACAGGCAGGAGGGTAACTCCTAACCTGAGAGGCTGTGGCAAGGCTTTGAGGTAAAAGACTAGGCCGCACTTGTGGCACAGCACCTGCCCTGAGGGGTTCAGCTAGTTCAAATGGTGGCCTGAGGTGTCTGTGGACAGTTTCAGCTGACTGAAGCCAGCCCCAAGCTGAGCGGCTGAAGCAGACTGACCACCGGAGCTTACAGGCAGTGGAAGTGTCTTGAAAGGTGAAGGCCTCAAGAAGGCTGCCACAGCAATGTCAGAGCCAGACTGCTGATTGCTGTTTGAGGTGTGCCAGCAGACAGAAGACTACAAACCAAGCTGTCCTCATGGACCTGCACTAGACAGCCTTAATATCCTTGCAAAAGGGTTAGGGTAGGGTTGTTTAAGTATGGTGATTAGGTATTAGGTGTTGTTAGGCTACAGGTGTTTATTAGGTATTATTATTAAATGTAGTTTAATTTTTTATTTATACAACCCTCACATGTTCTCTGTTTCCTGCTTCAGTCCCAATATCCCCTCTTGTTCCCTAGGATCACACTCCTAAGACAACTCTAAAGCATTTAGTTTCAGGCTCTGTTTCTGGGGAACCCAGAACCCAGGTAAAAACAAGCTCAATATTCCATATACATGGAACCACGTGATAGAGTGAGTTTAGTGCTGGAAGAAAAGCTAGCTGTATTAAGAAGCAGCTTTATTCTGCGTATTAAACAGAACTTTGTAATTTGTTAGGTTCTGCTTTTGCCCCGGCTGTCAAAGAGTTGAGGAGAAGGTAAATGACTCACTACAGGGCATTATGGCATTTGTGCTGCATTGTTCTTTGTGGTTAGTGCATGTATGTATTTCATTTTTTATGCCTTTAATTTTCTGTTTTATAATATTATTATTGTTAACTATGGAAAATCATACTTTTAAGAAACATGTCAGTTATAAATAATAAAAAGGTAATTTGTGGTACTTCTTTAATACAATGAACTGAGCTCTGGGAAGAAATTGTAAAGAATGATTCATACCGACAGCAAAGATTAACAATAAGTTCAGACAAAATTCTTCTAACTCACCTGTCCTCCCCACAGCTTAGACTTAGCACTGGGCTAGAACCTGGTACACAGTAAACGTTTGTGGTGAGTGAACAGTGGTTTCTAGCAAATTCCCTGTGCCATTTGTCAGCTGCCCCTGGATTGATGGCTACAGAATTATGAGAGCATATTCATGAGTTTCTCAAGGATACACACTGCAAAAACTCTGCATCACACCAGCCTCATCAGAAATGGACTAAGCCACACAGCCCAGAGACAAAGATATTAATTAATGATATAAACACAGTGAATTCCTCTGGCCGGTAGAAGGTGGCTTGAAAACAATGCACCTTACAAGACAATTTACCAGATGAAATGGAGAGTGTTTAGTAGATCCCAAAGACTGAATTCAACATCCTACAAATGACTCTAATGGGAATACAGCCCTGTGGTTACCTATCTTCAAAGCCTAGCAGTCAGGCCCAGGGTGCATCTGTTTGACTTTCATACAATAAGAAGGCAGTCCGTATATGAGAAATCCTATCATTTAAACAATTATCTTATTTCTCTCTATAAAGTGAAGGGCTCGCTATTAACTTGGATCGCCTTTGAATTTATAATAAGCATTGCAGTAAGCCCACAGAACCTTGGTTATAGAAACTCAGCAGCACAGATAGAAGAGGTACCAAGAGCCAAGCATCCCTGCTGTAGACAGCCAGCCACTCTGTAGTAACCACCTGGTGTAAGTGTTTTCTCTGATGATGTGTATACGTTTTCCTTAGTCCTTGTAATCAAATGCTACTTGAGAGACAGGAAGCAGCTCTATGTCCCTTGTGGCAAACAATGACAACTTGATTAGAGAGATAAACACAGCTCTACCCCAAGCACTTAATCACTGGAGGTGACACCTCCTGGTATTTGAAATTTCAGCATTAACTTGTGGTTTCCGGTAGACTCAGCAGAATTTGTTAAAATTTTAGATTTTTATCTTGTCCTCCTTAAAATCTGCACTAATATGTTTTCAGAGTGGGGGAGAAGCCTTCTATTTTAAAAATCAAGAAGCAACTGAGAAATGCGAGTTGATTTTCTTCTTTCAATAACTCCCTAATCAGACCACTTAAAAAAAAAAGATTCAACTGGAATTATAATTTTTTCTGTGTTGGGAATTTCATAAGCGAACAGGCAATGCTGCTCCCATATTGATGCAATCTAATCAAACGCATTAAAGCCAGTTGGAGAACAATGCTTAGAGCATAGTAGCTGGTGGCATGGCAGAGGGCAAGAACAGATCTATAAGGGGATGGCTCACAATCACAGAAGCAAAGAGGAAGAAAGCCTCGCTCAATCCCTGCATTTAAGATGCAGCCGGCACTGCAGTTCAGCTTGAGCAGTCCAAAAGACTTCTGGGCTCTCTCATAATTTTCTGATTTATTTAATCAAACCTTCCCAAACCCAAACCCCATTTCTTCCTCTTCTGCCCACCTACTGGCCTCTGGAGTACCAGTTCTAATGTGCTTAGTCATGCCAGCTGTTGCTCTGGGGCTTCCTACTGCCACATGTGCACAAGAGCACACGCATACATGTGTGTATGTACACACACACTGGCAAATACTCGATATCCTGATTGAAGGGCCACATGGTCACCTAGTGGCACATCATGCCTGACTCACAGGTGCGCATGCAGTCAGTGTGTATGGATGGAAGACAGAGGCACCTATTGTTGAAACGGGAAGACTCTTAAGAAACCAAGGCTGCTGCTATTTTACAGCGGAAGAACCTAGCACAGTCATTAGTGTCCCAGGGCTGACTCATATGTGCAGGGACTTTCAGGATGTGAGACAGTTTCCTATTTGGTAGTTAGGAAGGCTTAGTTTTGGCTCTCCACCACCAAAGTGAGGGAGTTGATTTAGCTGTTTAAAATCTTGATATAAAGGAAAAATGAAAAAAAATCAATTAAATACAAATTGGCCTTTGTTCAAATCTTTGCTTAAAGATTAGTATTAGGAGCTGGGTACACAGCTGGTAAAGTACTTGCCTTGCACACAGGAAACCCTGGGTTTGGTCCTCAGCACTAGGGTAGACGGATGGGGGTGGGAGCGGAGGAAGTTATTGGCCAGAAAATTCTTGGTTTATAAATGAGTTCTGGCTGCCTATTTCCTCCATTCCTTTCACATGGGTAATAGTTGGTTACATTAAAAAGCCTGTATGTATCTGTTAATCATACTACCATTCACATTTTCTTCACAGATAAAAGAGCCAAATTCAGGGGTTCTATATGGTGATAAAAATTTAAATATGAATAAAAAATTTAAAAGCCACAGGCATGGTGTCTGTGATATAGTTACCGAACAGGATACCAACCATTAAAGTAGTTTATAAGTTCATGAACAATAAGTTCAGTGTTAAATTTTGTGAAAAGATATAAAACTGGGCATAAGTAACAAACTCGCCAGAGAAACATGACTAGAAGGAAATGCACTAAAAACATTAAATAGTAAGATTAAGACCTTTTCTTTTTTCTTTTTCTTTTTTTTCTTGATACAGGGTTTCTCTGTGTAGCCTTAGATATCCTGGAACTTGCTCTGTAGACCAGGCTGGCCTCGAACACAGAGATCTGTCTGCCTCTGCCTCCTGAGTGCTGCTGGTATTAAAGGCATGAGCCACCACCACCTGGCTCTTTAATTTTTATTTTATGTGCATTGGTGTTTTGCCTGTATGTATTCCCATGTGAGGGTGTCAAATCTTCTGGAGGTAGAATTAGAGACCATTGTGAGCTGCCATGTGGATGCTTGGAAATTGAACCTGTGTCCTTTGGAAGAGCAGACAGTACTCTTAACCACTGAGCCATCTCTCCAGGACTAAAACATTTTTGTATTCTCTTCCATTTCCCCCGCTATTTTCAGAATGTTCTAGCTGGATGGTAGTGGCCTAAGCCTTTAACCCCAGCACTCATGAGGCAGAGGTAGGTGGATCTCAGTGAGTTCAAGGCCAGCCTGGCCTACAAAACCAGGTCCAGGATAGCTGGGGTTACACAGAAAAACTCTGTCTAAGAAAAAGTCCCCAAAAGTATTTAAAATAGGAAAACAAATCAGATTTTAAATCTATGACAATTAAACAGAAGCTGGTAACACACTGCACAGTTAGGACTGAGTGTCCCTTTGTAAGTTCCTTTTGGGTTCCTATTGTTTTCTTCCTTCCAGCTCCTTTAGTTCCTCTCAGTAAGTCCCCAAGAAGGTGTTTAAACCCAGAAACAGATTGATGGGAGATAAAAGTGAGGAAGCCTTACTGTTTCCTCTTCCCTTAGGACCTATTTGAGAAACACGGCGAGGGTGTGTCAAAGTGAAGAACACCTCACAAAGGGATGATACTGCGCTTTCTAAAATGCTCTTAGAAAACCTGGAAGGGCGGTAAATAATTCCTACTCTCCTTCCGGGTTGGTTTTTCCCTGTGACAGTAAATGGCTTTCCTTCGGAGACTACTGATTACTCTGACACTAATGGCTCAATTAAAACACGGATGTAACTCTCAGGTACCATCTATTTCAAAGGGAATAAAGTCATCTCAACAGGGGGGACCCTTCAGCTACTTCCTGAATTACTAACAGTGCATTTCTCTTCCCCTTTTAAAAGCCATTTCTCCAAAAAGTACACCAGTGTTTGGTGTGTCTTCTCCATAGCTTCTTGTAGGTTCTGCTCTCAGACATTACTCATGTCAAGCTTCATCAGGAATCACCGGGAAAAGACTAAAACAATGCTTCCTCTCTGTTCCCACCTCCTCTGGGGAAGTACTTGTAAACAGACCTGCAGGACCCAGCTTTACCTGAGGGCTCAGTTGAACACAATCCATAGGCAGCTGAACTCTCTCTTTTCCTCCCCTGCACTGTGTGGTTCCCTAAGCTCTCATTGCTGATTGATGTGCTCCTTATGAAGCTGGATTTCTAGGGAACTATAAGAACAGAAATAAAGACCCTTGCTGGTCAGAGAAGAGAGCTCACAGGTGGAGATCTAAGCAGTTAGTTCAGGCACCTGTCTCAGGGCAACATGGCGCAAGACGCTACCACTGCGCATCCTGCATGAAGAAAAAGCATGCATTACTGCTCCTGTTTCCAGACACTTGTTCCACAGCTTAGCCTCTTGAGTTGGCCACAAGGTCAATCACTGTCCAATAAAAATGGGCCTGCTCTCCTCACAATCCTCTCACATAAAGCACAGTAAGCCATACTACTGTATCTTCAGCAGAGAACCATAGGTTATTAATTCATGCAGAAGCATATAAAACAACTAAAACTAGAATGTAAGGTCACTTATAGAAACATAAATAATACATTAGCATAAAAATAAACAGCATGCACAAAGCTTCTGTGTCCTGTGCACTGTGGTGGTGATAATATCCAATGGCACCTTCTTGGATACTATGACATGCTGTTTCAATTGTTTTCACAAATCAGTTTACTGCTTTCCTTCCTTGGAAATTTCTCTATGCCAACTCTGACTTGTTAAAATATCTGAACATGTACTTCAACTTAAGCAAACACAGTATTATAAGATATAAACCACACCTCACCTCCTATCCTGGATTTTGATAAGCATTGGCAAATGCGAATGAAAGAGTCTAAACCACCTTAGCAAGAACCCATGAATGATGGAGCTCAGAACACTTTCTTCCAAAAACCTGGTGGCTTTGCTATGTTTGATTTGTTATTTTGATACAGTCTCTAGTAGTCCAGAGTGGCCTTCTGATGCTCCTGCCTTAACCCCCCAACTGGTAAGATAGTAGCCATGTATCAACATGTGCAGCTGAAAAGTCTACTTTTGCTTGATTCATACAGTTAATCCAACTCCCTGTCCATCACCAAATATTTGCATACTCATGTGCATAGTGTGAAAAAAAAGAGGGACTGTTACTCAGGTACAAATGACAGTGGCACTGAGAGAAAGTCAACAGAGCAAACAAAGTTCTTATCTACATACACTCTTCAGAAATTATAGCTATCCAAGTTTTCCAGTCTCAGGAGACCAGAGGTATCTTTAAAGAACTGGAAGGTATCCATGAGATTATATTCATGCCATCAACTTATAGGCAAATGGGATTTATGAATGTTTAGTTACTTGAAACTGCATAGCTGGGTGGCAGCAGAGTTAGGAACAGAATCTGGATCTTTTGTTTCTAAACCCAGTGTCAACTTCTAATCATAAGACTTTATTCCCATGGTCACCAAAAAGTAAACCATTCAAATAACAATCCTAAACCAGTGCTGAGGTCTATATGGATTGTTTTTGTTTGTTGTTGTTTTGTTTTTTCATCTTCATCCCATGTTGAATCCTGTGATGACCTGGATATGAAGTCTCCCCTCCCCACAGAGCCTTATGTGTGGAAGGCCTGGTCCTCAGATGATGTATCTGAGGATTGTAACTGGGCTATAGTTCTTCTGCCGTAGTCAAGGCATTGACCCATTGATGGGTTCGTGACATTGTTTGAAAGTAAGGGAAATGGTCAAAAGGCCAGTCCTTGGGGCTATGTCTTGCCCGAGAGCCCTTCTTGTCTGTCTTTGCTTCCTAGGCACCATGAGGCGAGCAACTCTGCTCTGCCATGTGCTTTTGTTGTCTTGATATTCTGCCGTATGGCAGGCCCACAGCCATGGCTAAGGACAACTACAGTGGCAGCCTCTGCTACAGTGAAGAGGCTAACGCTCGCCTGTTAGGAAACAGTTGCTCTCATGTGACAGCCAAGGAACTCTGAATAACTTAGCAAAACCACAGTGATGTTGCTTGAGAGGCCAGCAGCCCACAAGGGCAGGGCCCTCTTAGTGGGGCTAGTGTTTTTTCAACAGGGGCTTCAGAAAGACCCACTCATCCCTTCTGGTACTTAAAGATACAGGCAACAAACTGCTGTTTCACAATGAAACAACTAATCCGGAATCTGCTGATACCTTCATCACGGACTGGCTATTGTCCAATACAATAAGAAATCACTTTAGAGCAACATCAATAAACCTGCATAGGTTCCAGGAGAGACTGGAAAGCCACTGTTGTATTTGTCACATCTCTAAGTTCTGTGACATGGTCTGGATGCAGTTTGTTCTTATCCTGTCTTTGAGACAAGGTAACTCATAGCTCAGACCAGCCTCAAATTCAGTATGAAGCTCAAAATTACCTTGAGCTTCTGAACCTCCTGTTTCCACGTCTGGAGTCCTGGGATTATAGGTGTGTTGTTCTACCAAGCCTGGTTTTGCCTACATAGTTCTTGCTTATTTCCCATTTCTTTACTGAATTTCAAGTTGCTGGATATTTAGACTGTGGGTAAAGAAGGTTTTAACTTTATTGTACTTAAAGGAAATGAGAGGAAAACTTGTTTTTGTTTGTTTGTTTTAAAGGCAGGAGCAAGGGAGGAGGAAAGGTTTGGAGCCAATGCTGTAGACAAATGCTGAAGGGCTTTTTCTTCTATTAATTATATTTTAGGCGTTTGGAAGCCACAGATGGTGATGACCACCATTGGCATTACGTCACTGGGGCTGGCTCTGCAGGAGACGAGCATTAGCAATGAAGTAACCTCTCCAGAGACCAGGGTATTCCTAGCTAACAATCCACCCTTTCCAAACACTGGGTTAAGGGAATTTAAAATGTGAGAAAGCAAAAGCTGAGACAGCATGGGATGAGGCCAAGCACTGAAGCCAACGAGGATCTTACTGTGGAGTGGTGATCTCATAGTCTTGGACGCAGTTAGCTTCTATTCTGGATCCTTCATATTATAATGTAATAGCTTTCTACTAAGCAGCAGTATCTTTTCCTATTTTTCTTGTCTTACTTTGGTTAAAATCAGTAGCGCATGAGCTATAGAGAAGGAGGTAATGACCTTCTGGTTTTACAACATGGTGTCACTTATTCCTCCACAGGTATCCAGTCTCCACCAGACCTGCCATCTTGCTCAGACAGACTGCAATGACCAAAGGCAAGCTGAGCTGATGCTGTGACTTGCATAGATGTTGCTTAGTTTCTCAATGTTTCTGAAGACACTCTGAAAAATTTTCTGTCTCCCAAGCACTATGTGCCCAAAAAAGGCCCTAAGAACTCTTTACTTTAGTCTGAGGAATTGGCAAGTTCCAAATCTGTCCTTAAACAGCATCTGTGGCATTAATCAGCCATATGATTTCTAAGGACCCTGTATCTAAATATCACACACTTTATTTATTAGAACAACCCAGTGGAATATTAGGCCAATTATATAAAATGAAAAACAGAGGTTCTAAGAGATTAATTTTCTAAAGATTACATCAGCACTAAGCCTGGAAACTTGGACTCTTGAACTCTCAAGCCTGTGTTTATTCTCACTGCTATTGATTAATTCTGCACTGAAGGATTTATCTCTAAAGGCCAAGTGCATGCACATGTCTGAACATGCCACAGGCCAGCCTCATGGACAAGGCTCTGAGTTTTCTGTGGTGTTGGGGATCAAATCCAGAGCTTTGTGCATGCTAGGTGTGCTGGTTAGTGTGTCAGCCTGACACAAACTAGAGTCACTTGGAAATAGGAAACCTTACTTGAGGAACTGCCTCCTTCAGACTGGACTGTAGCATATTTGTGGACCCCCCCCACCACCCCCCTCAATGGCTGATGTGAGAGGGTTCAGAACACTGTGGGTGGGACCACCCCAGACAAAGTCCTGGGTTGTACAAGAAAAAGCAGGCTGGGCAAGCCATGGGGAACAAGTCAGTAAGCAGGATTCTTCCAGAGGCTCTACTCAGTTCCTGCCTTGAGCTTCTGCCTAGACATCCCCCAGTGGCAGACTGCTACCTGGGAGTGTAAAATGAAACAATCCCTTTCCTTCCCAAGTTGTTTCTGGTCAGTATTTTGTCACACCAATAGGAAACAAACTAGGGCATTAGGCACCTGAGCCACACCTCAGCCTTAAATTTCATTGTACTAAAGGTTTCATCAAGTCTAAATAATATTGGACTCAATCTCAATAAAATTGGTATCAGTGGACAGACTATATAACAGATAAAAAATGCGTAATAAGGAAGTCTGTGCATGGCTTTGCTGAGAAGTCCCATTGGATGGGATAAAGGGTATGCGGTCAACCAAACATCTGCTGAGGGATTAGACGTCATTTGAGTTGTTAAAGAAAAGAAGGCCAAATCTACCTGAAACTTCAAGGGGTTAAACAAGTACCACTTGAGAAAACACAATCTCCAATAGTTAAAAAAAATTACCCAAATCAAATATAGCGTCAGATTACTAGATGTAAAGATTTTCACCTGGTATACATAAAATTGAAGTGACTTCAGATGGTCAGATTGATAGCAGTACAGCTGACAAAGAGCCAGAAACACTCCATTTAAAGTGAGCAAAAGCTTAAAGGGATTTGATATGAAAGAGCCATCGGTATATAAGAGCCAGAACAGTTTTGACACTAACACTGCAGAGAAGAAACTCACCAATAACTGACAGAACATCGAGTCCAGTTTACCCTCAGTCCCCTGCTTCAGAAGAAGACCCAGATTTAGCCTAGGTCTAGGAGTTCTGTGGGAGTAGAGGTATGTATGTATATTACCAACAACATACCTGCTTCGTCATAGGATACCGTCAACTTTTCTAGCATTTCTCTGTCAATCGACAAGATCTGCTGCTCAAGGATGGTCTGGTAAGACAGTACACTATTTTCTTTGTCCTTCTCATAGTCCTGAAGATGCTGCTTAAGGGCCTCTGGGAGTCGAGATTTTACATATTCTGCTGCAGTCTGTAGATAAACAGAGAACCCCATTAGTACTTCTCGTATTAGGCTTTTCTTTACCCTCGGCTGCTGTAGAAAGAACTCAGAGTGCTGTGAATCCAACCTCCAGACACACATGTCCTTGTCATTGTGACTTTTAGATTCCAATGTACACAGCTAGATGGATCTTCAACTGTCAGAACTCCAGACCTCTATGAGTTTTCTATCTAGTTTAAAGTCTCAAAAAAGATGATGGATTGCATGTTCACAGTTAGTACTTAGATTCCAGTGAATTCAGAAAGGTTGCACCATGATAATTTTTTTTCTGGCACACATCTGCAAAAACATTGGCATCCTCTGTTGTTCACATATCCATTATCTCATCCAGAAGATACCTCTATCCTGTGTGGTCCACACCTCACTATTGTGCTTTGCGGGTCTCTACCCACCAGGGTTTAGAAAGACTCCTGGGAAGTGGGTGGAAAGGAGAAACTTCTGCTAGGACTGATAAAGACATCCTGGGATACATAAAATGAGGGATCTAGGCTGGCAGTGTAACTCAGTGATAGGGTACTTGCTCTTTAGGTCCTAGGCTCAATCCCTATAATAAATAAATAAATAGATACATAGATAGCTGAATGAATAAATAACTAAACAAAAATATAAATGCTTATTTAGAAAAGAGTGCAAAGAAAATGATGTCACCGTGAAAAGGACAGCCATTTACCATTTTATTGTAACATTTATATTATTATTATTACTATTATTATTTATTATATCAATTTGCTCCTTTTGTCTGTTT
>CAJQZJ010031962.1:1804392-1840522 GCA_907164525.1 Lophiomys imhausi | reverse complement strand
TATTACTATTATTATTTATTATATCAATTTGCTCCTTTTGTCTGTTTATTTGGAGTTTGCTTCTACATTACCTACATAACATATTCCCAACTAGTAACATCTGAAATTACATGTAGAGTCTCAACCAGCTAGTCACACTCTACCTGGGGACTGGAGGAAAGACATTTATTTTGAAGGCATTCCTGAAGATTCTGATGGGTTCTTCTGGTAGAATGGGGGGGGAGGGGTGAATACTCTTTCACCCTCCCAGCTGACACCAGTATGATAGTTAAACCTTACTTTATGGGAGACATTAAATGGCACAGTGACACGTGTGAATCAGAGGAATTCTGTAATTCCTAAATTGCATCTCTGCAGAGTGTCAAGTCCGACATTTCCTTGTACTTCACAGCTGTTTCATCGATGTAGCCTCTAAAGTTAATAATCCAATAAGGAAGGTGTACATATGCTGTTTAAAATTAGGATATGCTTGGTGGTTCACACTTGAAAATCCAGCACAAGGTCATCCTTGGCAATAACAGTGAGTTCAAGGCCAGTCTGGGCTACATGAAACTGTCTCAAAAACAAACAGATATGCCAAAAAATTAATATCTGTAGCCACTAAAGAATTTCAAGGACACTGCTAATCAGGATCAATCTGGATTGGGACTAGAATAAAGCGAGGACCCATCTACATATTTTATCTTTTAAGTTGTGTACACTATTAGTTGTGAAATATTTTAAGGTATGGGCTACAAGTAAATGAAAATTCTTCAAATTCATGGTCTAGAAGATTATTATTATCCAACAATCCATAGGTTCAATGCAACCCCTAACCACAGTGATCTATAGGTTCAATGCAACCCCTAACCACAGTGATCTATAGGTTCAATGCAAGTCCCACCCACAGTGATCTATAGGTTCAATATAAGCCCCACCCACAGCGATCTATAGGTTCAATGCAAGCCCCACTCACAGTGATCTATAGGTTCAATATAAGCCCCACCCACAGTGATCTATAGGTTCAATATAAGCCCCACCCAAAGTACCAAAGACATTTTTCACAGCAATAGAAAAAATTCTAAAATTCATATGAAACACAATCTCAAATACATAACATTAAGAAGTTGATTTCCGAAAACTAGAGCACATGGTAGTTATCAGAGTCTGGCTAGTGGGGGAGAGAGTAGAAGATATTGTTTTTTAAAGATTATTTTCTTACTAAATTGGAGGAATAAATATCAATAGATCTAATAAAAAATGATGACCATGCTGGGCATGGGGGCGCACACCTTTAATCCCAGCACTTGGGAGGCAGAGACAGGCGGATCTCTGTGAGTTCAAGGCTACCCTGGTCCACAAAGTGAGTCCAGGACAGCCAGGGCTACACAGAGAAACCCTGTCTCAAAAAAAAAAAAATGGTGACCACAACTAATAATGATGCATTATTATATTCTGAAAAATACAGAGCATGGATGCCATGCGTGATGTGGCCATCATTAAACAGATAATCATGTGAGGTCATTTTTGTTCATTTGTTCTGAGACAGGGTCTTCCATGTATCACTAGCTGGCCTGCAACTTGCTGTGTAGACAAGGCTGGTCTTAACCTCATGGAGACCTCCCTGCCTCTGCCTCCCAAGCACTGGGCTCAAAAGGGTGCACCACCATACCCAGCTGGTAATGCATTTTCAGTTTGTTAGGTTTAACTATTCCACAGTGGATATAATTTCTGTCAATTGAAAATGGAAACTAGCCGGGCGGTGGTGGCGCACGCCTTTAATCCCAGCACTTGGGAGGCAGAGGCAGGCGGATCTTTGTGAGTTCGAGGCCAGCCTGGTCTACAAAATGAGTCCAGGACAGCCAAGGATACACAGAGAAACCCTGTCTCAAAAAACCAAAAAAAAAAAAAAAAAGAAAATGGAAACAAAATACATATACTTGAAAATATAAATATACATACATATGTGTTTGCTGAGAATCTAAAGGAAGTCAGGGTGTTTCTTCATTTATAGAATAAGATGATCTATATTCTTTGGAAAAGATATGGCAGGTGCTATGTATTGGCCAGGAAGAAATCATGAAGTGCTGATGAGGTTAAAAGCAAAGCTATTAAGCACCAGATATGGCACATCCCTCATTCCATATAAAGCACACACACACCTGTACATACTGCATTTGGGGTTCCTGAGTATTGAGGACACAGGGAAGGATACACCCCAACTGCAAAAGATAATTTTTACTGCCTGTATTTCAGGAATGCTTGCATTTTCATGACTATTGTCATTTAAAATGTATTTCCTTGTAGCCTTTATAACTTCCCTCTTAAATGTCACCTTAACTTGCAGTGGAAGGAAACTTGCTGGACAAGGACAACAGGCTTCCCAGAAGGTATCCTGGGAAGTGGCAGGCAAGCTATATTTTGGGTCCACAGAGTAGCTAATGAGATTGTCCAACACCGATTTCCAGATTTACAAGTTGAATTTCCTAAATCAAATGCTGATATTACAGCTTCAAAGTATCACCAACTAGAGCTCACTTTCCCTGCCAGCCAGCAAGTTGCAGAACAAATAAAATTATTCCATAAAATGTAAATGCATTCAGCAGTCCATTAGCATAACACATTGAATTCTAGAGTTTAATAATGTTTCTCTTGACACAAAAACGCAACATCTTGACACCGCAGAATAACTACATTTAAACACACTACCCTGCTAATCAGTGCGACATCTGTCTTTTAACAATTGTGTTTGTTGTAATATTTGAGACACAGGAAAGGAAGGACTCTATAATTTATCACATTTAAAAATATTGATCTATTCTTTATTACTGAAAGCACAACCACATTATTTTTTTCCCAGTTGTGCCTCCTGATGGCTTTTAAAATGAAATTTATTTCCTAATTACAGTCATGCTGCAGGTCTCAAAAGAGTTTCTGTATCTCTTATATTAGGGCTACACTTCGCCATTCAATTCTGTAACTTCATACACAGAGGTCTTGCTAAAGATTCGTAAGAGAAACAGAAGGAAACAACTCTTGGCAAATATTAGATTCTGTTATGATATTCCAAGAACTCCCTTCACACATAGTGACACTTTAAATGGACTCAAATGGCAGCTAACCCTTATGTTCATCAGGAGCTTATGTTCAAAGCATATTTTTAAATGAGACTGAAATGATCTCAGAAATAAAAGAAAATCCAAAGAACTGTTTAAATTCAAAAATGTTATTGGCATTCTAAACTTGAACTGAAAAAATTAAAATTTGAGGTTACTTACTTATTCTTTACTTCACTTTAGAATTCTTTATTTGTGTATGGGTGTTTTGCCTGTAAGTATGTAAGTACATCCCATGAGTCCTTGGTGCCCGAGGAGGTCAGAAGAAAGCACAAGATGCCTTGGAATTGGAGTTATGGATGGTTGTGAGCTACCAGGTGGGTGCTGAGATTAGAACCCGAGTCCTTTATAAGAGCAGTAAGTACTCTAAACCTGAGCCATCTCTCTATCTCCACTTATCTATCCTTTAAGCAATGACAGATGCTCTTGGAGGTCTAAATCCTAACTTGCCTATTCTTATGACTTTAACCACTTCAGAGACAATAAAATAATTAGTATTACCAGTTTCTCTCATTTATACAGTACTTTCCCCAGCAATCCATGCCTTCATCACTCTTTCTTCCTAAAAACACTGAGTGAAAGAAGATAATCATTGGTTTGGTGCAGTTCATTCCATTTGGCTCAAATGCTCTACACTGTTAATGTTGCCCAATCTGACTTCTAGGAGCCCGTTTCATAGTACCCACCAGTTTCCCAACTATTTGTACAGGTATAGGGAGGGAGCTTAGCCACTTTGTAGGGTGGAAATCAGGACTGGATCTTATGCGTTGTTGCCATGTTCTAGCAGCATCTGCTTCAGAATTTGTACCACAGAGGCTTAGTATCTTGACAATATGCATGCATTGGGTGCTCTGAGATAGCTTTGAGACAAAACTCTTTGACAGTTCACGACTCATGCCTACAGACTTTCTGCTTACAGTTCTAGATTCAGAGTAAGAGTCTGGTCTTATGCTGGGAAACAGAACTACACTTAATCTTCAATTATCATTAACACCTTTGTTTTAGAAAAGTGTTCAAATTCAACCACACCCAGTCCAAGCGGCAGATTAACTATTTCACATAAAGCTGTTTGCTTTTAGAACTGTAGTGAAAGGAAATACATCCTTAGGGCAGCTCATGAAAGGTGTAGTTCTTCACTCTACCACCCAAGACAACAAAAGGCTAGAGCAGAGCTTATACAAGGAACCCAGTGAATGGAAAAATAATAACAGAAAGGGTGCAGAATGACTAAGGGACCAAGCAGGGAGAACACTGATACTATTCACTGGGCTAAAATCTACTCACTATTACATTCGTTTATTACATACACTATTACATAATATAAGAATAATATTATATTCTTTAAGAAATAATTAAAGATCTGGGGTGTAAAAGGGTATCTTACGGTGGAAGGAATTCATCTTAAAAAGGAGACATGCCACTCAGGCAGCTCTAATTCACTAGCTGTCGGGTGAGGAAGGCATGCTGCACTTCCTGAGAAGTGCTGAGAGAAACAATGAACTCCTCCACAGAGCAGCCTCCACCTTTGACGTGCGTGCGAACAGCACATGAAATACTGAAAGAACAAAACCAAGTATTTATAAAGCAATATAAAATATAAGATATAAAAAAGCAGGGAAACTGAGGTAAGTTATTTATTTCAAGTACAAAACTTGTTTAGTACGTGAGTCATGTTAAGTGTTGAGCAGCCTCTAAGGAGAAGTATTAAGATGGGAAAGGAAATGTGGGGAAATAATCAGAAATTAGTCTTCTGGACTCTGAGGTAAGAGACACTTATTGGAGGATGGAAAAAGCAATCTAGAGGGACATGAGTGTGAGAAAAAAGTAACAAATGAAGACAAATGTACAATAGACTAAGCCATGAGGGATGATGGGAGACCAGCCTTCCACACTGGCTGAAGAATAAGTCAGACAATGCTTATGGACAGAAACTGAACAAATCCAATAAAATAAAACCCTGAAAAGTAGCCACACCTTTTAAGTGGTAGTTGTTTTTTCTAGGAACTTAACGAAAAATAATATTCAAAGATAAGTGTAAAGACTTATGTGTGAACATGTTTATTAAAGTTCAATTGCTCATCACGTGGTGAAAACAGAAAAGAGGGTACTAGGAGTAGAAGGGCACATGTTGGGGGAAGGAGGAGGATTAAAAAATAAGATTTGTTTGGAAAAATACCATAATGAAACCAATTCTTTTTGCAATGTAACAGAAAATTTTTATTTAAAACTTATATTTATTAGTACTTAAAAACCTCTATAAAACACCTATATCCTATAACCTAATACCTAAAATCTAATACCTATAAACACTTAATATCTAAAAACATTTAACCAATACTATTTTAACCTTCTTAAAAGGATATTAATATTTCTAGTGTAGGTCCAGGCCTGAAATCTTATTTTTAGTAGTCTGGTTACATAAGTCACTGTAGACAGTTCTTTCACAGCTAGTGTCCCGTTGGGCCTAACTTTGCCAGTTCCTATGGCCAGTCTATTTCAACCATTAGATTTTGGCTGGCTTATCCTCAGCTGGGGTATGCTTCATGGCCTCCGAGGGGCCTCAGATCTCTGCCTGCCTTGAGGCAAAAGGTCTCTCTCTGGCTGACTTGTGGTGAAGTTTCTCTTTTGGATTCTGCCTCTCAGTTTATGATCATTGTGGCCTAAAGACTTGTGAATGGCATACCTTGTTATGCTATTCTCCATTGTGTGTTGTCTTCTCAGTCCATGAGGGAAAGAGGAAGAGAGTGCCATGTGGAGCTCTCTGGTTTATATATAGCATCACCTCGAGATCCTTGGCGGTTTTGAGATCCCATATCCAGTAGTCCCAGGGCTTCTCGTCATCTATGGCTTGTGCAGCTTCCTAGCCTTGCCCCCTCTCATACTCCTCCTTTATGTGCTGCCAGATGCTATGCTGAACTGCATACTAACTTCTACCACAGTTCAATAATTTTTAAAAAATTGTTATCTTGAAATTACTTAAATGTAAGAGATGTTTAATAAAATAATCAAAATGTACCTTGAAAAATATTTTTATGCATGTGAATATGTGTGTGTGTGTATGTGCGAGTGTTTACATACATGTGCATGTGTGTGCAAGCACATTGAGTCACATCTGCCACATCCAGCATGGTTTGGTCCTGGAAACCTGAGGAGGGGCTGCAAGGGAATGAAGAAAGGACAGACACACGCACACAGAAAAGCTAGGGTCAGGGGTGTCTTGTGCCAAATGCCAGTCCCTTCAGATATAATACAGCTGTTAAAATGTTAGAATGGAATAGCTTACATGAGAAAATGTTCACAGTAAAATGCAGATTGCAAGACAGTGTGAGATTGCAAGACACGTGTGAGGGGAAATTGGCTGAGTCATGTTAACACGTGTCATTAGTTATCTTAGTAGTAAGAGTTCAGGTGACTTAAAAATATGTTTATATACTTGTGGACATTTTCCAGATCATATAAGAGTATTTCTCTGTGCTGGTACTATCCTGAATATTTTAAATATATTAGCTTATTTCACCCTCACAACAACTGTAATGAGGTTTAAAGATAGGTCAGCAGGCTTAGAGAGGATAAACTAAATTGCATTTAGCTATACAGTGAGTAGGGAACTGCTGAAACTAAATTTTACACACACACACACACACACACACACACACACACACACACACAGCATTTTTAAAAACAGAAAACGATGTCTACATGGTGATCATGTTACAAGGTAAAACACCCCCACACTAGGATTAAGTCAGTGAGAACACATGACCAGAGCATGGTGGCAGCTGGGAAACAGAAATAGTCAAACTAAGTTTAATTTCCCAAAACTAGATGCTGAAGTGGGGATGAGCATGGTGTAAGTGTGGAGCAAAATGAAAAAAGACATTACAAGTACTTTTCAGCATTTAGTGAAAAACTTCAAAGCCCCACCTCCCACCCCCAATCTCTGTCATCCCAGTGAATACCCAGGGCCACCACTTCCAACCCCCACTCCAAAATCCCCACAAGGAAAGGATGTTTGACTACTGGTACAACTCTGAGGGAAATTTTCAGATATGTGATTCTAGCTACAGTTTCCAGGACGGCAAGGCCCCTTTCAAGAAGAGGTAAGTGATGTGGAATAAAACCCCGATGGGGTCCCTACCAGCAAGAAGTTCTCCAGTGAGACCTGATTTCAAACCACTTCGTGTTTTTTACAAAGATCAAGTAGCACCTATCCTCATCCTTTGTGGACTTAAAACTAAACAGGCTTCAGATATTTTTAACTGAACTAGGAAAATACATGCCATCTGTCAGGTTCCAAGAAAACTCCATTTCCCCAAATTCCAAAAGGCAGTCCAGAGATCCAGAAATGGCCTCAGCCTGGACTATAGGAAGATTTCTGAATCAGAAAAAAGCCAGTATTCCTCAGGAACTTGTGAAGCTCCCACAAGCCGGCCCCCTTATCACTGGCAGAAGGAACAAATGGCTACCTGTGGTACCTATTAGCACATCAAAGCTTATGCTGACCTCTAGACTCCCTCAGGATCACAAGTACTAGTGATACATTTTCTAAGTCCCTGCTGTCTTCCTAGCCCCTCTCATCCCTTCCACTACCCTAAACTCCCTCCAGTGCACTGGCTTCCTTTCCCTGGCTACTCATTCTCCCTATAACCCTGAAAAGTTTTCAGTATGTTTTTCCTCTCTTCTCTGTCACTCTTTATGTCTCTCTATGCTTCTCCCTCTCCCCCAATATCTCTCCCCCATCTTCTTCCTGCTTCTCTCATGGCCAGGTCCAGTCTGCTGACCATGGCCAGCCTACTTCTTTCTCTCTCTGCTCTGGACTCCTCCAGATGTCTCTAGCAGCTCTCTCTCTCCCTCTCTCCTTCTCCCTCTCCCTCTCCCTCCCTCTCTCTCAGATCGACAATAAAATCCTTCTTCTTAGCCCTCCCATGGATCCGTCATGCCAATCTGTTTATACACTCACCACTGTAATTTTAAAAAGTTGGAAAGCCTCAAGCACAATTCAACAGACTCTGACAATCGACAGCAGTCCCTCCATTTACATCCAGGCTGCATAGACTCTGAACTTAAACAGAGAACTGAAGCTTCTGTGAGATGCTGTGAATGGACATAAAATCTAAGGCTGGACCAAGAGGAAACTGTTCCAGTTAGCTTCAGCTGTTACCTTTAGATAGCCTAGAGCCATCCGAGGGACCTGCTGCATGAGACAGTGCTAGAGGTATAGGCATATATGAGAGGAATTATCTTGATTGTGGGTGGCACTATTCTTCTGGGCAGATGGTCCTGGGCTGCAAAACAAAGCTATTGAAAGGGCTGAAGATAAAATCCAGCAGCTAAGAGCACTGCATGCTTTTCCAGAGGACTTGGTTTTGATTCTGAGCCCCTACATGGCAGCTCATACTGTCTCTAACTCCAGTCCCAGGGGTTCCCATGACCTTTTCTGGCTTCTGAGGACACTGCACATATGTGGTATAGAGACATGCATATACACAAAACACTCGTACACATAAAAAAAAAAGCCATAAGATAAATAAACAGCTAAATATTAGCCTATGAGTAAACCAGCAAGTAGCGGTCTCCTACGGTGTTTGCTTCGTGTTCCTGCTTTAGTTCCCGGCCTGGCTTCCCTTAATGAGAGACCATAACCCTTTCTTCTGCTAGCATGTCCTTGGTCAGAGCACTTTCATCACATTAACAGAAAGGAAACTAGAACAGGGCATTAAGCAAAGGAGCTGATCTCTGCATCAGGTGACAGTACATTTAACACGGTTCTCACACACAATTGTTAGATCTGGCTCTCTGGCCCTCAGATCAATGAGATTCTGACAGTTTGGCATAAGAAAAACACAGGAAAATAGGAGGAGAAATCGATTCTGGAAATATTGAGCTGAAAAGGGCTGGGTTTGGGGAAATGACAACTTGGGGATGGTGGCTAGGTATCCACAGGATAAAACAGAGAGCGACATGGCAACAAATCCTTGAAATCCTGTCCAAAACAAGGTGGAAAAGAGGAAGGGGGTGCTGCGTCTAGCATCGCTCCAAAGACAGACAGAGCTGATTTGGGCAGTGAGGAATGAAGAAAAGAAACATACAGAGACACATGGAAAAGCTGAGGTTTCGTGGCCTGGACTCCCTGAGAAAGCTCAGAACCCCAGAAGTTCAACATATTATTATATACAGTTGGACAAGGTGGGGTTGTTGCATACAGCTGAACATGGTGGAGTTAGAACATTCAGATAAACAAGGAGGCAGAGCACAGCTGGATCAAGGAGGCAGGGGGTAGCTAATCTGGGTTGGAGCAGTTTCTCTAGGGGAGAAGTCCTTAGGCCACAAACAGGGGGAGTAGGTTGGGGTGGGGAGAAAGCTATGGTAAACATTTTCAGGACCCTTTGCCAACATCTGCACTTAGACTAGGAAAAAAGGCTTTGCAGTCTCCCTCTGAGCCTTCTCTTGGGAGAGGCTCTGCCGTTTCCCTTTGGGGAAGATGCTTTGGGGTCCTTCACATGGCTAGCTCATGTCAATAGCACACATCCACCCAGGGCTTCTCACACTCCCTACAAATGGGCAATCTTTCATTGCAGGCAAGGTTTCTTTGCCCTTGAATGGAAGTGTGTGTGTGTGTGTGTGTGTGTGTGTGTGTGGATTTGGCAGCAGCTAGCACAGAGTCCACACATTAATTCTCTGAGGGACACAATGGAATCTATCTTTCTTATGGTAACATATCATTAACTTCTGACAGGTGTTCTTTGGCTCCAGGCACTTTAAAACAAAGTCTGAGTGAATGCCCTTGCCCACCAGGACAAGGACAGAAAGCAAGAATGATTTCTCTTTTCTGCCTGCCAACACTGTCACTTTTTGTCATTTTTAGTCTTTGCTACTTCTAGACTGGAGAGGTTATTTAAGGAAAGAATCCTTGAGAGACCATCTTGTACTCCTAAACTCATAATTCTGCCTCAAGAAAACAAACTGGAACCTTCAAGAGGTGTCACCCAGGTGTTCAACAGAAGCACAACAAAGAAATCCAATCCTACGGCAACTTAAAGTTGCAATGGGAAGCCAAAGCTGCTGACAGGAAAACACTAGTCAACAGTTATGGTGGAGAGGGGGCCCAGCATGTGGAGGACTGGAAGTTACATAACACATCTAATGTGCTCAAGTTTTAATTTAAGCATTACAATGATGACCACTAAGTTATGCATCACTAGGGATAATCATGAAACATGGGATTCCTCATGAGGCAAACTTTTAATAATTTGATCTGTCTGCTAACTCACCTTTACCATGAGGTCAAGTTCATGTGGTAGCATGAAGCCAGGGAACGTAAGTATAACTCTAACCCCATGGAGTGGCATGTGCCTTCCTAGCTCCAGATGGCTGTTCTTACCTATAAAAACTTTCCAGATTTTTAGTCTCTAAGTATTCTAAGATATAATTAGCCATTATATCAAACATTGTCCAGCCATGAGTTAGATAGATCCTCTTATTATTTTGATCAAAACCTACATTTAAGCCCTCAGGCTTATTTTTAAAAACTGTTTGCAGATAAAAAGTTGAGGTTATTTCTCTACTACCAAGGCTATGAAGAATGAATTCTTTTGTTTCTCAATTACCACACACACTCCAGGGAAAGGTTAGGACTTCAATAGCAAAGGTCACACTAGTTTGATGGTCCTCATCATAATTT
Source organism: Lophiomys imhausi (assembly GCA_907164525.1). NCBI lineage: Eukaryota > Metazoa > Chordata > Mammalia > Rodentia > Muridae > Lophiomys > Lophiomys imhausi. The sequence goes on along the minus strand of CAJQZJ010031962.1, from coordinate 1,829,746 downwards.
TGTTTTGAGAGCACACATAAACCTTTAAATGCGGAGATGGAAGTATAAAAACAGCAGCCTGCTAGCCCAACACTCACTCACCAGCCTGCTAGCCCAACACTCACCAGCCTGCTGGCCCAACACTCTGCAACCTCTTGAGCAATGGAGCAGCAGAGAGCCAAAGCTGCTGGGTTAAATTTTTTGTGATGGGCAAGGTCCTATCTTTTCAGCAGTCATAAAGAAGAAATTGGTTCATGTTTTACACACTTGAGACCTATAGAAGAAAAATCCAAAGTAATATTTATTTATAGAGATATGTTTCATATTTCAGAAATTATGTGGTTTATTCCTTATTAAATTCCCTTCCATTTCTGAATCTTAGGCTATAGAGCTTGGGGAAATATTAACTTCCATAAGTACTACTCAAATGTATTCTAGAACGTTCCACAAATAATTCTTACTGAAAATGCCCCTGAGGACTGAGAAAGCCAATGGGACTGTTACAGATGAATTATAAAATACTCGTGAGTTATTAATCAAAACGATAGCAATTCCAAGGCTGTGACAGTAGAGCAGTCCCTGGAGGTCTCAACTCAGAACATACATAAAACATTCTTGGCTTGCAACAGCTATTTATACAGGAACAATTCCAGAGGACTCCTACTGGGCCTCACTTGGCTGCTACCCCAGAGCTACCTCCAGGAAGCAGGAATGGCCAGAGTGGCAGGAAAGGTCCGGATGGGATGGGCTGATGTCCCTAGACAGATGTGGCTATAAGAAGGGTTTTGAAGACCAGTATTAGATTTAGGGTCCTTTTATATGGAATGGAGAGAGAATGGTTGGACTTTCTAATCAGGGAGCTGGTGACAGTTTTATTTAGTGTCCCATGAATAATTCAAACAGAACCCCTATACCTCCTTAACCATTTCTTTTTTTAGCTTTCTCTGAGGCTTGAAATTCTGTCCTTATTGCTGCTGTTGTTGTTGCTGCTGCTGCTTCTCCTACTTAACTCTATCAAAAAAAAAAAAAATCAAGCATTTTTCAGTGAGATGGCTGGAGGGGGTGGGGTGGAAGGCACTTTGCCCAACTGGATGACCTAAGCTCCATTCCTGGGACTCACATATTAGAACCAGAGAACTAACTTCCCTGCAACTTGTCCCTCATGAATGCCATGCTCACAAAAAGTAAATGCCACAATAAGCACAACGGATTCTTTTTAATCAAATGTTTTAAGGAATAGTTGCGGATTAAAGTCATAATCAGTTTCAGCGTGGGCAAGTTGTCGGTATCTCTTTACATACAGGAAGGCAGAATGTAGAGCAGAGATGTGCCCTGGGAAAGCCCCAGGGATAGGGTATAAAGGAAACACAAAGATCAAGAAGGAAAACATTTTCTACTCTGACTCAGAATTTTGTGTAAAGGAAAATGAAAACATCTGAACTGCCTGAAGGTTAGGCAGCTCCATTCTACCTCCGGCCCTGGGCTGCCATCAAGCTTGTTTGAGGACAGCAACGGTACATGTGGTTTGCTGCACCTCACACATGGGTAAGAATGCACTCAGCAGCAGCTGCTGAACAGCATGGAGCCACTTCCTGGGTGGCAAAGGCAGGGTCTGTATAGCAGTGACCACTTGCTCGTCTCTATACCACAACGCCTTCCTCTGTCTGAACTGTCTGTTCAGTACCAGCTTCTTGAGGTTGTGCCGGTTTCCCTAACTATCCAGGAAGGCATGCCAGAAGCCCAGGGAAGGGCCACTTTGAAGCCAGGCTTCACATGGGAGTAGTAATTTCAGGTGACCACACGAGAAGATTTACAAAGACCGGGCCACGCTGTATTGTCCCTTCACTGGTAATATTGGATGTGTCCCAAGCACTGGGTCCTAATAACACAGGGAATGGTGCTGGAGGGACTGCTGGCTTGTAGGGCCCATCGGAGCTCATACTGAGAATGTTTCCAAATATTTTGAAGTTATTTTTGTATCATATTGAACCTTGTTATAATAGGTTTATGAATAGTAACTTTCTTCCCAGAACACACAGATGTGTGTGTGCACACACACAAACAGAGAGAGAGAGACAGAGAGAGAGAGAATACCTAAGGTCTCATTTTTGGAACCCAGGTATGAAGGGTCACAAAGGGATCACAATGAAGCCTTAGTAGATGCACACATGGGAGAGGCCTCAGCTTTCTTATCAAATTGGATGGCTGGCCTTGATTGGCATCTTTGTGAGGTGGTGCTCCAACTGTCAAGTTTTCTGGGGTAAGGAGGGGAGTGACTTCCTTTAAAATTAGTCATGGGTTTTGCTCTATACTTGATTCAAATCTGCTTTAACACGGGCTATATATTTGAGAGATTCATGCAAAGGTAGATCTCCAGATCCTACCTGCTAGAGCTGAATTTGATACGACCTAGCATGGATTTCTACTAAGTTTTATGACAAGTTCTCATAGACAACTAGGGTTGTACCAGACCCCTCACAACAATAGTCTCTGAGCATCTCCCAGGACTCAGGCTGCTAGGAAAGGCTGTTTATTATTATTATTATTATATTTTATTAAATTATAGGTATCACTGATTTGGTTATGTGCATGCAGGTGTGTGGGGTGCCTAAGCATTCCTTGTCTCCTTCTACCCTGTGGGTCCTTGGGCTCAAACTCAGGTCATCAGGCTTTGCCGAGGTTGCCTTAACCCACTGAGCCATCCTGTCAACCTATAACATTTTTAATTCTTATAAAAACCCTGACTGCATGCATTGACATTGCTGTAGGGCCTCGGTGCCGCCATGGGCTCCTTTTATCTATTATTTAAAGTTGGCAGGTGGCTGAGCCTTGGAAAGCCTTCCCTGCCCCTCCGAGGCAAACTGACTATCCCAGGAGATGCCAGGCAGCACAGAAGCACCTTCCATGCAGCTTGTGGGCAATGAAGCAATCCTTAGAAAGCTGTGTGAAACAGGCCACAGAATGACCTCCAGCAAAGCACCTTGGCCACACCATGATTTGCTCTTTACTGCACCCCTGCATGGTCAGCACATCAACCTGACCTCTACTAGGGTCAGCCAGAGTGCTGCAGTGGGATGCAGGCAAAGGGGAAGGAAGCTGGAATCACCAGCAGTAATGTATAACTTTACACACAGGACAAAGGACATCTTATGTTAGCAAAAAAAAAAAAAAAGATGCCTAACCGCATGGCAAGGCTGTCATTTCAGCAGTGAAAGCACCTGCTATGTAAATATAAAGTGACACATCCTTAGCTTTGAATAGGCAAGTGGTCTGTAGAGCTTAGAAAGAAAAGATACCTATTGCCAACTCCAAAAGATAGCTGGATGGGTCGGAGCACAGTCAAGGCCCAGCACTGCATCCTTGCAGTTCGTTTTTATTGAACGTGCCAGATCACACTGTGCTAGATGGTGGATAAACGATGAGGGAGGGGCACCAAGCCTGCTGGAAGCCTGCTACTGGGCGTGGAGGAGACAAGGAACCACGTGCTAACTGAAGCAAGGATATTATCTCAGGGGAAACAACCAAGAACAGCTTGAAGTGGCCTGAGGCTTCTCGAGAGAACCAAGCTTGTGCCAAGATCTAAATATGGGTAGGGGTTTCATGGGCAACAAGGGTTCAGCTACATCAATGTGATTTTTAAGATGTAGGTAAACTGGACTAAAGAGAAAACAAAACTTGTAATTTTACAGGATCAAGACTGATCTGTGGTATGAAGTATTGGATAGCAGCCATTAGGCCTGTAGAAGAACAAGGGGTGGGGGGAGGAGGTGCTACCCTCTCCAAACAAAACTAGCATCTTTCTCTTTGTTGTTATGAGAAAGAAGGTTCTGATCTTATCATTGACCTGGATTTAATATAAAGAATTTGAATTTAAAACAAACTTAGACCCCAACAAGCTCTTGCCTTCCTATTTCACAACTGTTTTTCATGTTGTCTTCACCTGCTCACCGCTGTTTTCCTTCAGTATTAGCCTCCTTTCATGTTTCTCTGGTGTGATGAATTTATATCATTAGCATTTTGCCATGACAAAAAAAAACATGACCCGTTTGTTAAGCATTTTTTTTTAAAGTGAGAAACACTGTTTCTGAAAGAAACTGTGAGCTAAAAAGAGAAACATGTATGGGTGCTCCCCACACATGGGGTTAGAAAGTGACATTTTCGATTGTGCAGGACAGAGGCCCAATGAACTCCCCTCTCCAAACCTCACACCTCATTATCCTCTCAGCCTGGTCTTATTTAACAAAGAAAGTTCCCCACCACAGAGAATTTAAGAAAGACAGACAGACTCAACTATAGAATGGCCTAGCATTTCCCACAGTGAGAGACTCAGTTCCCAAGAGGAATTCCAGCAGGAGCACTTACAGAGACAAGGGTCTAACATCCCATCTGCCCTCTTTCAAGGAGAGCTGCAAAACCAGAAGCAGATTCATTCACATTCTGCGTGGGCCAGCCACACACCTAACCAGTCAGCTAGTGTCCTGAGTTCTTGCTATGTCATGGGCTCAATGCTCTACATAGACTATTTAATCCCCACTACAACCCAGCCAGGCAGGTTTGCTCAGCCATGTTCTGCTGGTGCACCCTCACACACGCCAGCAATCGTTTCCTTGTGAGCAAAATCTAGACTTTCATGAATATTTTGCATGGGCAAACCTCAAGGATCAGAACTAAAAAATATGATAAGAAAACTGACTGAAGCTAGGTAATGTAGACACATAGCACATGTGCATTGAGATCTCTTTTATTAGAGATGAATCAAAGACAGACTCTGAGTTTCTTGGCATTCAGTACAAAGGGAAAAAAAAGCTACCATCTGCACAAATCACAGTATCATTAAAATAAATTACAGGGAGGGTGAAAACAATGCCCATGGCAGACGTTATCTATCAATCAAAGAACATGACGTGTGAAACACTCAACAAATGATTTCATTTCCAGGTTACAGTGTACACCCACATCAAAGAAGGAAGACCATTCAACAGCATTCAGCAGGTTAACCTGAGAGCTCTGAAATATTTCCTTCAAGTGCAGAAAACAAAATTTTATGTGCATGTATCACATTTAAAAACACAGCATTTTAATGTTTTCTTCCAAAGCACTAGATAAATCTTCCAGGTCTTTTCTAGTTCTTCAGTTTAAAAGAACAATAAGTTTGGATGTGTGTGGAAGTCCCATGACATTTTTCAAATGGTTCCTTGACTGCATAATACCCCATTGTACATAAGTGATCAGGCAAAGATATAGAATATACAGAGTATAGTATATCACGATAAAAATGAATATTAACTGAAGTAAAACACATACTTCCTCAGTTTAAGAAACCAAGCATCTCCTTAACAATGTAAAGCCCACAGAGGAACACTTAAGAAGGGAGGTAGTATGCATATCTAAAGTAAAAAGAAACATGAATTTTGAATACATATATACGTTTTGTTAAAACTAAGAATTTCTTTTCAGTTTCACATATTCTAAGAAAATCTATCCAAACAGCTTGAATAAAAAACTGGTAGCTTTGTCACTCTGTTTCTAATAGACACAAATGGGTCATGAACATAAGGAATTTCTATAAAAATCAGACTGGGATTTGTATGTTTTTTCTCTAATCTAAATATTCATTGCTTGGAACAAGACTGCTACTGTGTCTTCCCTGGTCCTTTAGCTGTTTGTAAAAGTGTCAGGCATTTAGTAAATGATCAAAAATGTTTTCTGGATGCACAGATCAAAACTCAGTGTAAGAGAAACATTCAAAAAATTCAATATACAAAATTTCTATCAGTTCACTTTAGATCACATAAACTAGTAAACAATGAGCAATATTTAATAAGATATGTCTTACTTGGCAAATTCATGGTTCTAAACATTGTTCATGATTGGCCAACTCCTTAAAAACATTAAGAAGCCATACACAGAAACAGAATCACCACAAAGTTTTGCCTTAGAACCCTTCTGAGATGTGCTAAGACAAGAAAATCTTCCATATTCATGAGCGGAAATACTCTTCCACATGGCTTGAATTAAACATGTGCCCGGCGTTCCCTTCTTATCCACCAGATGGCACTGAAGAATTAAGCAAAATGTCTACCACATGAGCACCCCTGGATGGAACCCGAAAGCCTGTGATGATGACCCTTTTGTTGACTAAACCAACAGCCTCCAACATCCTAAATTAGGACAACCAGGAACCGGCTGAACTGGGCTATAAAGCAAGGCTTACAACTCATTCACATGTTTATTTCATATTTCTTGAATGTGTATGATGTTCCAAGGATGACACTGAACACAGAGAGCTAAAGAAAGAGTCCTTGCCGTCAAAGAACTTGTGAATTAAGGAAGCAGATAACCTGTAAATAGATAAATATAATAAAGTGTAATCAATTATCTAATTGAGAAGCTTAATTAACACTTATGCAGCAGGATATGCGAGCCAACTCTTGAGGGATGAAAGGAGTTTGCTAAGCAGATCAATCGACCAGTGCTGTGGTCATCACTGAGAGGCAACGAGGTCATGGAAATGCTAGTTTCGTCAGTGTTGTGATGTGTGTGTGGTGATGGGCTTCTGCCAAGTGGTAAGCACTGGAGGGAGGTTTTGTAAGGTGAACTTTGGCCCCTTATCTGCTGCTCTCGGCTTCCTAGGAAACAAGAGCCCCTTCTACGGGTTGCTTTGGGTATCATGATATTGTGTCACATCTCAGGCCCAAAGTGACAGAACCAGCGGACCAAGGTCTGAGACCTCTGAAACCATAAGCCAAAATCTTTGTTTCAGTACCCCTCACTCCCCAAATCAGGTACTTAGTCAATGTTACAAAAAGCTAATTACCACAACTGGGTAGCATCCGCAGCAGAATTCACACAGGCTGAAATGGGGTTATAGGTCCAAAGTCAAGTGGATCTAGGACTGTTTGGAGGAGAAGACAAGGTGAGGGAAATAGAATATGAGGAGCTAAGTTGGTTGGAACCAAGTAAAAATATTCAGGAATTTTAACAATGATAATCACTAGTAACAGCTACTATTCACTGAAACTTTCAATATGCAAAACACTAGACTTAAACATCCTGTCTTTCTTCCTTCTTCAGAGTCCTAAAAATATATACTGTTTTTTCATACTCACTTTTCAGAGCCTGGCCTGAAAAGGAAAACTCTGTCCCTGAGTTCCTATCTTGGATATACTGAAAGGACAAATATCTCTCCACTATCCACCCACTTTTAAAACGCTTAAAACGAAGCTTGACATGCTATCCCTGGGCATCACTCTGTTCCTAATGAAACCATGGAGTCTTGAGCAAGACTAGGAAACCTGCGTTCTAAGTCACATTGCAATTAGCTAGTAATGTGGTGGATGTACTTGAACAAAATCCTCAGCCTGGAGCCATGTGGTGCCTTCATGTCAACAGTGGAGTGAGCTCCTGGGAAAACAGTGGAGTCTCACAGTTAAATTTTAAGTTGTTTAGGAATTAAGAGGATGTTCTAGGTCTAAGAAGATGTTTTTAAGTTGATAATGCATGTTAGGATGGAAACTGAGATAGGTATAGAACTTTAAACTCATAGAGATAGATGGATAATAGAATATTATTATCAGGTGCCAAATTCGTACAGACTGGACATTGGGAATGTATGTTATACCTTATAATTTTCATAATTGTGGCCTAATTGTTCTTATTGTTTTGTATTGTATTTATTGTTATAAGAAAAAGAGCCTTTTATTGGACTAAAAGAGGGAGCTGTTGGGGGAAAAAAGATGTACCTTAAATTTTTTTAAAAAGCAGATAGGAGGGTGAGGGGGAAGGGGGTAGCAGGGTGGGACTGGGAGGGGGAGGAGGGAGGGAACTATGACTGAGATGTAACTTGAAGAAATAAATAAATGTTGAAAAAAATTACAAAAAAAGAGAATCTTCAAAGTATCTTTCCATCTTAAGATCTATTATATGAAATTTCTTTTCCTCTAGCATATTACTCAGTGTTGGAGGTGCTGACAGTGATGGGAGGGAGGGTACAAACAATCCATAAAACCTACACAACCTGGAGATTTTAAGATTTAGCCGAAAGGCTGACAGATAAAATTGCAGAGGAAAAATAATGTCTTTCAGGTCCTGATGTGACTGCTTTGCTTGCATGATATTACGTAGTAATCTCTCAAAGTTCAAGTTACTTGGTATGAGCCTAACAAACAGAAGGCACACTGATTTTAGCCCAGAAGGCTAAAAATATGCCCAGAGTTTTATATATCTGTTATGTAGGGACACTCCACTCCAGAGGAGTGGGATGGAAGGGTTACGGGGTAGAGGGTGGGAGGGCGGGGCTGGGAAGAGGGGAAAGAGGACAATATGATGGAGATGTAACCTGAAGCAACAAATAAATAAATTTATTTATTAAAAAAAGGGAAGTTCCTCTAAAACCTCTACATTAACTGTGGTGACTTAGCAGCCTTTGATTGGCAGTATGAAGCCATCACTGAATTAACAGAGCCAGTGAAACAGTCACATGGCTGCAAAGCCCTGCTGTGACATGAGTGACAGTGAACCAATCCATGGATTAAGTAACAGAGATGCTCTCTCTGAGCCTTAACTGTGGCAGCAGAAATGACAGCCAGTGTGACTGATTCACAGCATCACAGACTGTCATGTCACTGAGCAGCGAGGGCAGAAGAGAGAAACAGAGACTTCTTGTATGGAATTCCTGAAAAAGTCTTAACACATTTAATATTTTAGGGCAAGCACTTGATGTCAGTCTTTCAAAGAAGATTCAAAGAAACTGTACGCTCTGAATTTCATACAGACCAGACCTACGGGAAAACAATTCTGAGCAACAGTCTAAATATGAAGAAAGCCTAAGAAAGTGCCCCGAAGTTGGAGCATCACAGCTTCTACTGGCTGGTAACCATGTTAACTGGTGACACTTTGCAGCACAAAACACTTGGGACGGAGAGTTTTTAAAAGATAGAAAGTGCAGAAATGCTGTAACTGGGCTAGGCCCTGTGCTGCTGCTGCATCCAACAAGGCCTTTGTGTGGCTCTGCTTTTGTTCGTTCGGTCACTAGATGCCATGGGCAACAATGAGAAGGACTTAAGTCGGAGAGGATTATAAACTGACTTTATATTATTTACTAGCTCCTGAGAAACATTTTGTTAAAAACTTACTTTAAAACAGTAGTTCTCTTTTAATTCCAAGAGATTGTATAAATAAATTCTCAGAGAAGTACTAAAAACAAAACAAAACAAAAAATGCTGGCTATGACTAGAGGTGAAATGAAAACAATAGAAATATTTTAATGAGCATAATAAAAATGTTCCTAAGTACTAACACTTCCAGTGTATGTCCTCTAAAATCAGGAGAGGGAAGACGGAGGATGCAACTCAAGTGCTTGCTTACTGTGCACAGTCCCTTGTCTCAGTCCCCAGAACTGGAAACACACACACACAGATGAACATGCCTGCACACACATAAACCTGGTAGTTAAGGTTTAATGAATTTTGGACCATTACAATAATGCAAAAAATTGAATTAAAAATTCTTTCCAATGCCTCACACAACATTGTTAACTGTACTATAGAACTTGGGGGGACCCAAATAGATGGAAAAACACTGATGTTCGATTCACTTCAAAGCCACAGATTTGACTCAGGTGAGTCTTCTTCCCGCCAAGTCTCTCATGGGTTTGTTCTGCAGGGCCTGCCCAACATGGGACCCAGGCTGGAGAACACCGATGGCCAGGACCACAACAGCTGGCTCGACCAGCTTTGCCAGATCGCCAAAATGTTTACCTGATTTTTCACAGTACAAGAAAGAAGACCCATTGAAAGGGAAAATGCATTCTTTTGGAGCAGATTTAGTACATGGGCCCAATGACATTTTCTAGCAGTGAAGCAGCCAGTTATCAAATACCAAGGAAGTAATGTCCTCACTGATTCAGTGAGCTTTGACTGCATCGCTGAGGCTCAGTTTCTTATAAGGTACACATCTTTGTGCCCCAAGACAAGGCAGTTGGTCAAACAAACAAGGGAGCTCCAGAATGCACCCTCTACTTGTATCCGCTACGTGTGCATGTGCATACGTGCACACACATGTATACACACACACACACAAGTCTCTCACGGCTTCTACCCTCTTGAAAGTTTACCCTAGCTGTTGCAGGTTACTCCACTCTTTACAGAAGATGGAAATAGAGGGGAGAGTCCACAATGGATGAGAATCTCAACTCCATCCTGCAGAAAGAGATGGGATGATTGTCAATATCAAGTTCCCAGGGGTCACTATCATTAAAAGGAGTTGAGTAGTCCTCGAGTACTATCTGTTCTTTGGCTTTAATGGAAAACGAACTTCTTATCAATTCTCTTATTCCATGTGAACAATAAGAAGAGCTAAGAGCACTTCTCCAAGGGCTCCTCATTCACCTAGAGAGTGAGATGGACTGTGTAACAAGAAGGAGACCACATATGGTCCTGGCAGCTTCCTCGTATGGAGAACAAAATACACATCTTCTGGTGCCTGGGTTATCTGGCTTTAACTCACACTTAGGGTTTCGGGGGCCTTGAGGTTTTGACCTCAGATAACTCCATTTGGATTCTGTCCCGATTTGCCTGCATTCATACAGCAGGGGAAACATCTTCACCCACTAAAAGGGAGGATGCAGGAGATGTTTTAATGACACGAAATATATACAGTGTACTGGATGGGGGAACGACTACAGTATTCCTCAAAGCCATGCTTTTCAGGGCAGAGGAATTATACGAAAAGTTTGTTTTCTCCTCTAGGTTTTTCTGTTTTGAGGATTCTACGATTGTAAATTACTTCTCTAATAACACAATGTTGGCAGAAAGAAAAGAACAATCAGCCATACCATTTTTTTTTCTCCCAGAGAAGAAAGGAGGGGAAAGACTGAACATGTAATCTTTTCCTACATTAGTCACTTAAGTGCTAACCTTCCCTCTGCCAACTTTTTGACTTTGGTCACAGAAGGAAAACTACCTTAAAAAAGTCTCTGGCACTGGGAAGAAGAGGATAGGCAAAAAAAAAAAAAAAGTACCCCACTGGAAGTCTAAAACTAAACATTGAAAGCAGCGTCACATCAGAATAGCAGGGGTGCGGAGGGGGGAGTTCCTTAAGAATGGATCTTAATGGTTTCCACGTTAAGAAACGATGATCTAGATTTCTTATTTTTCATATCCTTAACTTGTCAACACAGATTTAGAGTGAATAATGTGCTGAAGTAGAAAGCATTTGCTCTTATTACACTCCAGCTTTAAAGGGGATGAAGGATGGACTCTGTAGGAACAGGATGGATGGTGTGTGGGAATGCACACTTAGGTTGAAGGATCCATAATAGCATATGTTTCCATTAAACAAATTCCACAAGAGGCACACTTACTAAAAGAAATTAGGTCATTTACAATTCATAAAAAAGTCATGCATCAAAATCTTTTTCATAGAGATTGTCTGAAGTCATTTTACTACCACTCCTAGCTTGGGACCACATCAGAGAAAGAGTTAAATGATGCTGTAGGAAGGAGCAGAAGATCTGCAGCTGGGTTATGTGGAGCTTTCTGTGCAGTGGAAGCTGTCGGGGCAACAGGAAGAATCCATACTAACAAACTGCATGCCGTAAGAATTAGTCTGCTGCAGCTCCTTTCCAATCACCCTCCTGGACCTCTCAGTCCTCCAAACACAGAGGAGAAGGTGCCACCAATGGAGGAACTGTGGGGAATGATGGCAGATGGTGAAGAGATGTGGCAAAGGAGTAGCCCTGGCTCTCCTCTTCTCTCTGTGGCATTTCCCACCATCTCCATCACTTACTGTCAGACAGCTGGAGACACACACCTGTTCATGGTCCCTTATGCCTCAACTTCACTTTTAATTGCCTTCATTTCTATTGGGATTTATTTCGTTTACCATTTAGTTTTTAGATCCAAGTCTAACATAAATATCAATAACGAGCTACTCAAGTTATAGCATTTCAAATAAAAAAAGTTTTCTGTACTATTTCCATCACAGACCAGCTGTACTTAATTCTCTGCAAAAGCTGGTGTTCACTAAATAATTTTAAAGTCACTAATGCACTTTAAAAAATATGGTTTATTAGAAAGTAAGCGCAGATATGATGTGCTTTCACAACTGCACCAGAAGTTGAACAGAATTTCTTTCATAAAGTAAACAATCTGGCCAGGCATGGTAGGGTGTGCCTTTAATCTCAGTACTTGGCAGGCAGGTTCAGGCAGATTTCTGTGAGTTCCAGGCCAGCCCCGTCTACAAAGTGAGTCCAGGTCAGCCAGGACTTGTTCTACAGAGAAATAAGATTTTTGTTATTGAGACATTGTCAGCTCCTGACAGAATCCCCCTTTTAACTCCAAGTAGATGATGAGCATCGAAGAATCTCTATTTGGAGATGGCTGTATTAGTGGCAAGCTTGTCACTGGGCAAGAGAAACCCCTTGCTTCAACTGTAGACAGAATGCTGTCTAAAATGGACAAATCTTGGAAGCAGGTAAGTCGACAGCCTAGCTCTGCCAAGACAGGGTGAGAAAGTCCTTTATAATTCCTGCTTTACAATTAATGTCTGTCGGAGATTCTGGGCCAAAAGACTGAAGATAGATACTCCAACGTATTTAGAGAAATTGAGGACTGTCCAGGCAGGCAGTTGTCTGTCATTTCTTAGTTTTGTAAGTTGCTGGCTCTGCATTTCCTGTTTATTAAGATATATTTTCTCTTCTCAGGTCTTTGATGTGGTTTAAGACTAGATAGTTATAGTCTCACAGTTAAGTTTTAAGTTGTTTAGGAATTAAAAGGACGTTCTAAGTCTAAGAAGATGTTTTTAAGTTGGTAATGGAAGTTAAGATGGAAACTGAGTTAGGTATAGAACTTTAAACTCATTGATATAGAGAGATAATAGAATATTATTATTAGTTGTCAAATACATATGGACTGGTCACTGGGAATGTATGTTATACCTTATAATTTTCATTATTGTTGTCTAATTGTTCTTATTGTTTTGTATTGTATTTATTGTTATAAGAAAAAGAGCCGGGGCTGGTGAGATGGCTCAGAGGTTAAAAGCACTGGCTGCTCTTCCAGAGGTCCTGGGTTCAATTCCCAGAAGCCACATGGTGGCTCATAACCATCTATAATTAGATCTGGTACCCTCTTCTGGACTGTAGGCATACATGAAGATAACACTGTATACATAATAAATAAATAAAGTTTTAATAAAAAAGAAAAAGAGCTTTTTATTGGACTAAAAGGGGGAGATGTTGGGGAGGAAGATACACCTTAAATTTTAAAAAAAGGACAGAAGTGAGAGGGGGAAGAGGGGAAGAGGATGGGATCAGGAGGGGAGGGGGCAGGGAGCTATGATTAAGTTATAACTTGAAACAAATAAATATTGAAAAAAGAAAGAAAATTAAAACAAAAAGAAAAAAACAGAACAAATTTGCTAAAATAAACACTAGGTTCCATTTTGTCTTTTTTCAAATAAAAGAGAACCAACACTTAAAGGTATACCCTATTACTCAGCAAGTAGTATTCACGTCTGCAATTTTTACTATTTTATGTTCACAGCTATTTCACAGATGAGGCAACTGAAGACCAAGATAATTAAATACCCCAAAGTTATTCAGTGGTGAATGGTGGAACAAAAACTCAAATACAGGTCTTTCCTGCTTTAAATGATATGTCTTCCTAATATAAATGGTAGCATGGAATGTCTGTGATAGTTTGAGTCTCATCATAAAATTTTATCTAACCTTAGGTTGGGGATATAGTTCAGTGGTAGAATGCTTACCTAGAATGCTTAAGGCCCTGGTTCCAAATCTCACCACAAAGCAATGATACACACATATGTGCACACACACACATATACACACATACACACACATATGTGCACACACACACACACACACTGAACCTAGTCTGATACACCAGTAAGATGTGTCTGAATCTAGACACAAAGAACTGAGGGAGAATAGCTTAACAGACTAAGATCACTCACAAATGTCAACATTCAAAAACAAATGCCAAAAATAACCATTTTATCAAATGTAAAGGTTTTTATGATTTGTAAAAGCCTTAACTGTATAATAATGATACTTCACTTATTCCCTTAATAACCTTGAAAAACAATGAGGTGATATGCTCAGCACTTTCATGACTTAACTAAGGAAATGGAGGCATATAATGACTCTAAAGGTGAAGCAAGGAGCAATGGCTCCCAGTGCTGATCTGCGCTACTTTTATGTCATGCAGAATCCAGGAAGCATTTTTGTCAAAATAAAACTAAAAATCACAACTCAACAGGAATGAAGCATTCCTTGTAGAGTGAACTTCAAAGAAGTATTGTAGTACAGTGTAAATACACTTTTTCTCAATCTGTCCCATTGCAGCCAACCTGCTATTTTATATTCATAACAAGCTCTCAACTGTATATATTTTCTTGCTTTCTGGAAAACACCTTGGGTAATTTGTTGGAGAAAACACTTTAAGCAAATTCTCAGAAAAATTGTCTACTATCTTAGCCAAAAAGATTTTTGTTCATGTTGTAGTCATGACCAAGGCATCTCCTGGTCATAAACGAAAGCACTGACTTGGGGGCTTGGTCAGTTTTAGTTAGTCTACTATCATCATGGTGGGGGGCATGGTGGCATGAATGGTGATGGAGCAACAGCTGAGAGCTACATCTTGATTCACACCCAAGAGAGACTCTTGGCTTGGCACTGGCTTTTGAAACCTCAAAGCTCATCCCCAGTGACACACCTCCTCCAACAAGACTACATTTCCTAATCCTTCTAATCCTTTTAAATGGTGCTACACTGTAGTGCCTAAACATTCATCTATATGAGCCTGTGTGGTCCATTCTTATTCAAACCACCACACTCATCCTTCTGTTCTCCATGCTTTGAAACAGAACAAAGGAACAAAGTAGAGAGTAAAAGAAAACAAAACAAAACAAAAAACCCCAAAACCCCAAAGACCAACTAAAAGAATAACTTCCCTGCAAGAGCACTTCAGATTTCACAAGAGAAAGCCCTGAGAGGGGGGAGATGATCATCGACAGAACAGCATTCAGAGATTTACACTCCAACAATCAGAGATGTTTTCCAACATAGAGCTTGTAAAGAAACCCTGAGTTCTCCTTGAGGAAAGGGTCACACACCATCTCAAGGAGGAAATGTTTGTCTGAAAATGCTTGTGTCCAAGATATTTCATTTACATATCAACTAATGATATTCAGTTAGGAATATATGTGAATGGCAAACAAATGGTGGGACCAACACACTATAGCTCCTCTACCAGAAATGCCTTTAAAAAGCTAGGTTGGAAGACCACTGTCCTCCCCATCTTATTCTTTTCCTTCTTACTTTGCACAACTTAGAACAGGGCTTGTGTCAGATGTCTGTTTGCCCCTGTGAGATCTCAAGCTGTTTCTCAGGTTCATCCCTATAGGCCAAGTGGCTAGAAGGGTGTTTACAGGAAAACAGGTGTGCACTAGATGATTGCTTATTGAACTAAATAAACAATATGTGTGGATCCTTGCTGACAGGTGGAGCTGCCCATTTACTACTTCTCCTACCTTCTGTCAATTCCTCCAATTCTTTAGTGAAGAAAAGTATTTCCTTCAAAATAGGATGATAAATTAGTTTGACCACGTGGCAAATTACTACAACTGCAGAAACCTACTTTAAGAGTGTGGACATGGGCTGGAGAGATGGCTCAGCGGTTAAGAGCACCGGCTGCTCTTCCAGAGGTCATGAGTTCAATTCCCAGCAACCACATGGTGGCTCACAACCATCCATAATGAAATCTGGTGCCCTCTTCTGGCCCTCAGGTATACCTGCAGACAGAACACTGTATACACAATAAATAAATCTTTAAAAAAAAAAAAAAAGAGTGTGGACACAATATGTCTCTGTACAGAATGCAGGCTGCCTCAACTAATGGCGAGACAAATGCTGGCTCCAGGGCAACTCTCATTTTTTTTTCATTTCAAATATCGTTCCTTACTGTCTCACTTGCTGCCATTTATATATTTAGTTACAAGAGCAGTGAAAATCGGAAGTAGTATATTAACAATTCCGCCATAGCTAA
Source organism: Lophiomys imhausi (assembly GCA_907164525.1). Taxonomy (NCBI): domain Eukaryota; kingdom Metazoa; phylum Chordata; class Mammalia; order Rodentia; family Muridae; genus Lophiomys; species Lophiomys imhausi. Next base: position 1,813,700 of record CAJQZJ010031962.1, on the reverse strand, counting down.
GTAATAATGAATGCATTAGCTAGACACAAAACAAAGTCACCTGGGTAACCCGGCATCAAGCTCTTACAAGCTCATTTCAGCTGCATTTAATACTCTGTTATATCTCATTAGGTCCTTGTGCTTCTTTAAGACAAAGGGACCTAATTCCCTGCATTTCTATAGCTCTCTACACCTACGGAGTGCTTCTTCAAAGATCTCTTATGTTGGCATTTCAACTGAGGTACCAAGATACAGTCATGAAATGGTAACTTGAAGTTCCAGACCCACATGCAAATCTGAAAAGTAAAACTTTCGGCAATCCGCTATGTGGCTGTATAAAGCTCTGACCCACAGTCAAAAAATATGGAAATTAAGGGAGAGTACAGGAGGAAGGTTTCCTGGAAGCACAGTGTGCTGTGGATCCTTTTGCCCATGTAACCAGAGAGGAGGGAGAGAGATACAGGGAAGTTAGGAGAGGGGGACTTGAAGAGGACAGAAGCCTGTCATATGCCCTACTTTAGAAGAACATGATGGGTAGGTGCCTGACTCTGTCCTAGAAAGGCCAGGGAACAAGAGAGGAAGGAGGGGTGGGAGGTGAGATGAGTGCTGAGCTGGCCTGCCCACCACAAACTTGTCTGGTCAAGGACCACAGGACATCCTGTAGGTAGAGGTAGGCCACCAGAGGGAAGGAACCGTTTGCACAGTTAATAGATGTTTCTCAAGGGGACAGCCTAGGGGCTAAAGACCTCATCACAGAGTCGCCGGAACTAAAAGCCCCGGAGATGGAGTAAGTGGATTGCTTACACGTAAATGAAGAAGGCAAGTATGAGGGAAGCACTCACAAGACACTCCAATTTAACAAGAAGCACTGAGTGTGAAGCCATGGTGGCGGCAGCAGTAAGGAAGCCCTTCCCTGCCCTCGCTTCTCCTTCCTTTCCCAGCACAAAGCTGTGGCGGATCAGACCCTGGCTATCAAGTAGGAACTTACAGTAGGCTTTTCAGCTGAAAAAGAACTTATTCACCTTGGGAAGGGAGGGCAGGAGATCTAACTTCATGCTTCAAGATTTGATTACCTCATGAATCATGGTGGATTTGCAATTGAACCTTATTACAGTGAAGAGTATTGCTTAAACTTACAGAGATTACCTGGAGTTTTCATCCTGGAGATGAATACTTTAGTCCGGGGAAATACTTAGTCTACTGAATATATTCTGATTAGATGTCAGGAAACAAAAATAAAAACCCTCTCAGATGACAGTCCATGAATTCAATTTGTTCTAGACCAGCAGAAACTATTTTTAGTAATCAACTCATTGAACCCAACAAATTGCCTTAACCTAAACAGCAATTTGGGGTTAAAAACAATGAAAACTGCAGTAAGAACAGTAGTTAGGTCTGCCTCAGGATGAATTGAATTAAGGAACTTGGGCTTGATCTGCCTTGTATCTCTGCTATTACCTGCCGCCATTGTACTTTGTGTCTGCCGCCATAACAAAATGCTTTAGACAGGATCTTAGGGTTACTATTGCTGTGATGAACACCATGATCAAAGGCAAGTCGAGGAGGAAAGGGTTTAACATCATCAAAGGAAGTCAGGACAGGAACTCAAGCAGGGTAGGAACCTGGAGGCAGGAGCTGATGCACAAGCCGTGGAGGAGTGCTGTACATAGGCCTGCTCCTCATGGCTTGCTCAGCCTGCTCTCTATAGAACTCTGAATCACCATTCCAGGGATGGCACCACCCACAATGGACTAGACCCTCCCCTACGATCACTAAATAAGAAAATGACTTACAGCCGGATCTTATGGAGGCATTTTTTTCAACTGAGATTACCTCGTTTCAGATAACTCTAGCTTGTGTCAAGCTGACATAAAACTAGCCAGGACAGGGTAGCTCATAAAGAGAAATTTACTTTCCTATAGTTGCAGAAGAAGAAAGCTCCAAGGTCAAGGCTTAGTCCCTTATAAGTAGAGCTACATTAAGTGTCCTCACATGGCAAACATGACAGCAGAACAAAAGAGACCTAGCTATTTGCCTTCAGCTCTTCAAAGGTCACTAACCCCATTTGTGAAGGCTCTCACCTCATGATGTCATCACCTCCTGAAAGCCCACGCTCTAGTACTGCTGCTGTGGGCATTAAGCTCCCATTTTTGAAAGGCCACAATCATAAAAACACAGCTCCACTACTCTTTGTATGTCTTTCCTTTTCAACAATGGGAGAAGACAGTGAACACCAGCCTCTCCAGAGTGAGATGCAGATCCTTAAGACTACTAAGGTTTGGTTTGAAAGAGCAGCACAGAAACTGGCCCTGCCTTCAATCAAGTCCCACCCCCTGAACCAATCACTGCACAGTGTGGTAAGGTTCCAGCCTATCAGTCCTAAGGTCAGGATAGGAAGTGATCTGTTGTTTAAAGTGATGAAAGGTGCTAGACAGAATAGTAGTGAACCTCGATCTACATCCCTGGTCCTATCACAGAGGGACAAAACCAAGTACCACATCCAAAGCCATACAAAAAGCAAGCGATTCCCTGACTGTGGAACTCTGACCTCCTAACTGAAAGCTGTGTCATCTCTAACGCTCCAAGTATATTTTTACATTTGTATGTAGTGTGTGTGTGCGCATGCACATAAGCACATGCCAAGACATGCATATGGAGGTGAGGACAAGCTGTGGAGCCCTTCCTCCATGTCTGGGAGGCTCCATGGCTAGGACTCTGGGTGTCAGATTTGACAGACAGCATCTTTACCAGCTTAACCATCTCACTGGCCCTGACGCTCTCTTTTAAAAGATTTTCTGGCTCAGAGATATTACTCATTTGCTGTCTCCCAACACAGAAGAATAAACATTAGGTGACTTCTAATGTCATATGACTGCACACCAAGTCATCAGCTGGCTCATCACAGGATCCATTCATTCTCCTATTTAGTTCATTCCGTATATATTCGCTAAGTACTACTATCTAGTATGTACGTCGTACCTGACATTCCTCTTACTGACAACAAGAAAATCCCTTGAGCCACATGGTAACTGACTGACAAAAAGAAAATTAGCATAATAAATTCATGTAATCCCCAATTAAAACTAACCATTAATAGCTGGTTTTATTTGATTGGCTACAGGAGGAGACAGGCAAATAGCTTTTATTACAGACATGCTAATCACTAGCACATGCGTGAGAGAAATAACAGATGTGACAAACACAAGACATTTTGTGGCATAAAAATCATATAGCTTCTAAAAGTTTCACTGCCAAAAAGTTTGTCTCTAATTTATCAAGCAAAGTCGACGGCACTGGAACACAGGGACAGCTATACTGTGTGGAAGGGCATCAGACAGGGAAGAAGGGGCAGCTAGTCGTGGCAAAGGAGGGTAGTGGGCAGCAGATGGAGGGTAACACACAAAAAAGAGGTTAATAGAAACTTTACAGATGCTAAATTTAGGCCTTAAACATGGCTACAGGAAGGGTTGCTTTACACTGCCACTCCATGGCAGCTCCCGGCTTTTAAACTCCCCACAGAGCTTCTTACCACCCACCACAGCCGAGCACACAACTTCAAAGGCACAACTAGAAATTCCTTTGGTTTTCCAAAGCTAGTTCCTTGAGAGCACTTCTGGTTAGAAGAGATAACACAGCCCAGCGTTGATTGTGGGCCTCTGCCAACGTTGGTGTATTTAAGTAACACAGGTTAGGGGCTCTTATCTTTACTTTCAGTCATGGGATGCTCCTTGTGCATGAGGCTTCTGGAAAAAGCAGAGATACAGCAAAAGGGTCCCTTGTCCCATCATCAGCCTTTAGAGTGTCTATTTGCACACCACAGACCTTAGGCAGAAAAACCTATTGGCTCTTGCTTTCTTGATTCATTTGCAGACAGAAATTATATGTTGTGGGGCATCCTGGGAGGACCAATGATTATTTAAAGGGCTACACCAAGCTCCTTGGAATATACTAGAAATAAAGCAAGCATTAAGTGATTTGCCTCTTAAGAAACTCCCTCCAGCAATCCAGGCTCTACATATCTATAAGCTGAGCAAGTTAGCAGGGCTCAAGAGACTGCTGTCCTGATGCCTCTATTTAGGGTCATAATGACATCTGATGGCAGTTCCTTGACCACCCCCCCAGAAAGAGAGTGATCCCTGTGAGTTATGAGTCTGCAGAGAGGAAACAAGGAGGCAGGTGAGACCAGGAGTGGACAGGACAGTAGAGGAGACCCTCAGTTAAGGCCCTGCCTCAGAGTTCCTTGATACAGGACATGTCTTTCTAACACAATTCCTCTCACCTCTGCTTCCACTCTTGCTGTCAAAAGCATAGCCTGGTGCAAGAACTCCTAACCCAGAAGTTTGTGCCCATGAGACCAGCTTTCTAAAACAGCTAGAAGAGACCCAGCCAATCACCAGCAACAACTAGAAAAGGGCAATGGACCATACTCAGAGGTAGACACCAAAGGAGGTCTTTTCTCCCACCAAAAAGCTCTTCAACCGAGGAGCACCTCTGTGTATGTAATTTTCCTCTTCCCAAGTACCTGCTTCCCTCTCGTTACATCTGAGGCTACTACATGAGTTAACAGGTGTAAATAAACCCCAGGGTCCTCTAAAAACATAAGGTAGAGTCTTTTTATCCCCACAAGGTACAGACTCATGACTTATACAGATGATGAAATTAAGCACTTGGTACTCCACTTCTAATAATGGCAGATTATTTTGCAGCAAGATGGGAATGCAAAGAATCATTTACTAAATGCCTTATAGCTAGTGTGGAAATGAAAGACTGCAAATGTTACTATTAAGGACCAAATTAGAGCAATACACCGAACTCAAATGAATTGCTGTCTTGATCACTCAAATAGATAACCTGAAGTAAAAATACATTTTATTTCCATCTCATTGTTCAGTAACACACCAATGTTAAATGTAAAAAGGAAAAAAAGAGTCATGATCCCCATTTCCAACACTCACCAGCAGGGTGAGCGTGAACTGGAATTCAGAGTTCAATTTTATGTATGCAAATGTGAGGTTTTAGTGACTGGTAAATTAAATCTGCAGCGCAGCCACTGCAAAAATGGTCAGGAGTGCTTTTCATTTGAAAATAGCATGAGGTGTTCATACTCAGAATTCTTAAGAGCTGATTTCAATGACTGGGGTGGCTTCTTGATTTTTCTCCTTGAACGCTGAGTTTGTTTGGATGGATGCAGTTTGCTATGAAAGGTAACAGGAGTGAACAGTCGCTTTACACATTTCCTAATCAGCTAGGTAAAACAAAGTCCCAGCCTTTCCTCAATGAGGTTTTAAGCTAGGAAAGAGCTGACAGTATAACAGACCCAAAAGGAAATCTAAATGTGGTGAGTTTCCTATCATCGGCCGTAAGTCAGAATTTCATTTCTATTTTTAGGCTCACTTTGCAAAAATCTCACACCTGACCTGTTTGACCCGCCCCCCCACCCATGGCAACATTACCCTATTATAATAGACAGGGCATGAGATATTGTGTGTTGCATTTAACAGAAGAAATACGCCAGCATCTCTATCAAGCCTTGAAATGGCATATGTTTGCCAACTACCAACTAACTTGAAGATGCTGCATTTTTATAGCATGTAAGCTTTATATAAGCTCTAGTACATGTTTTTCTAGCAAAACATGGGAGGTATAGAGTGCCTTCCACATCTGGAAGTTGCCCCATCATTATCAGGGTAGAGTTGGCTGGTTCTACTTTATTCTCCCTGTTATGGAATCTTCAAACAAGAATGACCTCCTTCCTGAGATAGACTTCCTTTCCATGCTGAGATTTTTCACAACACAAAGAGACCAAGAACACTTAAAAGTTCTAATGCCCTTATCAAACGTAACACTGGCCATACTGCTTCGGAACCTCTCCCAGAATTTTACATTACTTGATGTCTACAAAATTTTCAGTCTTCAAACTATTACGTGTTGGCTTCACTCAGAGCCTACAGCCAAACTCTGTAGGAAGAAAGTACAGGTCCCAAAGAGCATGTATCCCTGCAGTAGGCAATATCTTTTATCACTGACAGCAGGTAGGACACAAACAAAACACATGCTCTAAATGAAGATTTGCAATAGCACACCTGCCAATAGCTGTGCACCTCTTCTGCTACAGTAGCTGGCTTCATGGGGAGTGGCACACAGGCCATCCACGTGGTACATTCTGCCTGCTTTCTCCATGTGAAGGTGCCAGGAGGGAACTAGACAGAGGGCATGCTATTCTCAATGTTTCAATGCAGTTCCATGGACTTTGATAGAAGAGACTTTGGTTCCACCCCGCCAAGAACCATTCTGAGGTCTCATCAGATGCCATACTGCCCCACATTCCTGAATTTGTAGCCCAGCCTCACATGCATTTTAAAGTGAGGGGCAACTGAAGAGGACATTGGCATGTCCCCAGTTAATTGTGCTGCTGCTTAGCATGCTGGGACCATTTCTGCATCCTCTGATTATAGGTGATTTGGGAGCAGTGGTAAAAGAAGGGTAAAGCCATTTCCAAAGCCTTACTGAAGTGAGCCCATTTATGAGCCCAATAGCTCATACCGTTCAATAACCTAAAACTTGTTAAAATAAGGCCACATTTTCCAAGTCATCTTGAATGAATGACTAGAACATTCAAACCCCTTCACTAGAACAGCTTCTGAATCACCTGAAAAAAAAATCACAAAATAAAATACAACTTTTAGGAAGGTTGTTTAGAATAAAATATTCAGAAAATATCTTTAATGGGAATAAGGCAAGAAGAAAACATCCTAATGGCTTCTGTATTGTGTGAGTCAGTTTTCCAGCTGGCTTTAACAGAACTGCCAAGCGCTCACCATCTAGTGTTCTTTCATGTATATGTGAAGTCTTCAAAGGCACAGTACCTTCAATTAAAATAAACATCCGGTAGGCACAGAATGAATACATTGCTTTTATAGTTGAACTCTGCCCTTTCTTGTGTAAGATTACTTTTTAATTAATTAATGTTATTTCATGTGTGTGGGTGTTTTGCTTGCATGTAAATCTGAGCACCATGTAAACACCTTGTGCACACCTAGTCCCGTGAAAGTCAGAAGAGGGTGATGAATCTCCTGGAACTGGATTTATGGCGATTTGATGAATCTCCTGGAACTGGATTTATGGCGATTTGTAAGCCACTGTATGGCTGTTAGTAACCAAACCAGGTCCTCTGCAAGAGCAGTAAGTGATCTTAAAAAATAAACCATCATTCCTGACTCCAATAAACTGAATGCAATCTGTCATAAACTCCAGCTAATTTGCTACCAACAATCTCTAAGTTAATTCTAAGCAACTCTTGAATGGCATTTATTTGGATCTTTAAAGGAAAATTAGAACATTTAGTAGTTTACTTGACAAGTTTTTAGGTACCTGATTACATAATCCCAAATTTCGAAGTGTTCAACCTCACTTTATCATATGCCTTATGATAAGAGAACTCCTATCTTTTAAAGTTAAAATTGCATTCCTTTTGTTTTGCACAGTGGCTGACATATGGATAGTTCTAAAAATACTAATTACATAATTCTGCTTGCTGTCAATGTCAAAGAATACATAAATCCTTTCAATTGCACTGCTACATGAACCATGAACATGACCAAGTTCAACTTACATCATTGTAAGTGTTAGGGTTGTGCAGCCCAAGTGAGCTCATTTAGGTCAAAAGTCTTTAGGCCTCGAGGGACCTCAGTAACATAAAGTAGGCCCCAGAAAATAAAGCTCAATGGCTGCTGAAGATTTTTGTGATTAGTCAGCTGTCCTGGCTGGTTTTATGTCAACTTGACACAAGACAGAGTCATATGAAAGGAGGGAGCCTCGGTTGAGAAAATGCCTCCATAAGATCCAGCTGTAAGGCTTTTTCGTAATTAGTGCTTGGTGGATGAGGGCCCAGCACATTGTGGGTGGTGCCATCCCTGCAATGGTGGTTCAGGGTTCCGTAAGAAAGCAGGCTGAGGAAGCCATGAGGATCAATCCACCCCTCCATGGCGTCTATATCAGCTCCTTCCTCCAGGTTTCCTGCCTTGTTTGACTTCTGGTCTTGACTTCTATCAATGATGAATAGTGAAATAGAAGTGTAAGCCAAACACATCCTTTCCTCCTCAAGATGGTGTTTGGCCACGGTATTTTGTTTCAGCAATAAAAATCCTAAGATAGCAGAAATTTGTAATGTGGAAAAATCTAAATCCAGGGGCTTAAGATATGTAAGATTAGATATCTTTTTTCAAAGTCCTTGAGAGAACACTAAAAAACAGGTTGTATGAGTACCATCCAGGTAGCCAAGAATCTAACTGACATCGGATGGAACTCTCTGGTCATGGCTTCCATATACTAAGAAACAGCTGGGAATTATAGACATTTGATAACTCTGACAGTGGTTGGCCAGAGTGTGGGTCTGCAGCTCCAAGACTATAACTGACTGAGCTGCCTAGTCATAAGTATTCTTAACAGAAATACCACCTCCCTTCCTTAAATGGGATTGTATTCTTGTCCTAGATGCTCAAAAGTCTTGCAATATGGAAAACTTTTTTTTTTAAATAAAATAATTTCCCGTTGAGAAATCTACTCACTTCTGGAATTTTATGTTATTTAAACCACAAGTTTAAAAATGATGGTCACTGTTATTTATTAGATTTTAATGTATATTATTTAAAAACCATTGACATTTAAAACCAGACAACTTCCATAAAAGGGGAAAGAGGGCCGGGAGTGGTGGCACACGCCTTTAATCCCAGCACTTGGGAGGCAGAAGCAGGTGGATCTCTGAGATTTCAAGCCCAGCCTGGTCTACAAAGTGAGTCCAGGACAGTCAAGGATACACAGAGAAACCCTGTCTCGAAAAACAAAACAAAACAAAAAAGAAAAAAAAAGGAAAGGGGATTTATTAAGTGCATAAACATAGGTGAAAGGTTTTATTGACTGTGTAAATGAGATCAAACAGAGACAGCTTAAAATTAATAGTAAGCTTGGGGGCAGCAGAGATGGCATAGTGGTTAAGAGAACTTCTTGTTCTTGTCCAGGATCCTCAGCACCACAGTGACTCAAAGCTGCCTGTAACTCCAAACCCAGAGGATCTGACACCCTCCTCAGGCCTCTGAGGACACTGCACACACATGGTGTACTGACATATGTGCAGGCAAAGCATGCATACATGTAAAATAAATTTTAAAATACTAAATTTTACCTAATTGTAAATAAAGGAGAAGACAATAGAATTGGAAGCTTTAAAAAAAAGCCTAAAGAAAAGCTAGGCTTTGAAGACAGCAATAAAAGTCACAACACACACACACACACACACACACACACACACACACACACACACACACACACAC
>CAJQZJ010031962.1:1746405-1804382 GCA_907164525.1 Lophiomys imhausi | reverse complement strand
CACACACACACACACACACACACACACACACACACACACACACACACCAAAACTTAAAGACCTTTAAAAGTAAAAATAGAATCTCACATTCTTCCACATCCCATCTCTAATTCCATCATCCTCATGTTTAGCCTACTGATTGCCTGGTCATCATGGCTGGAATCAATACAGAAGGTTCTTCCAGTGACTTAATGGTATAACTGCAGGCTCTTTCATAATTATGCAGGAGGGAAGATTAAATATTAACCAGCTTTTGTTCCTTTTGTTTTTTGACATTCTTAGGAACATAACACAGCAAAGAACAGAGATTGTCTAAATATCAGGAATTTCAATAAGTTTTCCTTAGATCTCATTCAACTTTCTGAGTCTAGGAAAACTGGAAAAAAAAAATAGTGCTTCCTAGGTTTGGGATCCAGACTAAGCAAGATGAGGCTGGAAAGATGAATAAAGACACAAGCAATATGATCACGGTCAGCAACATGATGCTATCTCACAGGTGTAGCCATCTTCCAGGCTGCCACAGGGGACTTGGTCCGTACATTTTCACACTGAAATTCAACTGTGCTATAGTCAGTTTCCATCATATGAGGAAAGACTGGGCACAAGGACAGCAACTTTAGAACTCCAGCATTTTGTGAGAGAGCCTCCCAGACCACAATCCTTCTATTGTTAATAAAATGGATGAGCCAAAACAAATATCTGTGTGTGTGTGTGTGTGTGTGTGTGTGTGTGTGTGTGTGTGTGTGTGAGAGAGAGAGAGAGAGAGAGAGAGAGAGAGAGAGAGAGAGAGAGAGAACAGATTGAAAGGTGGTAGGAGGTAAGGAAGAGTAAACTTTTTTGTGAACTCATTGGCAGGGTATGTAGAATCAGAAATCCTGAAGTTGTAGAACATGTCATGATAGCTTTTGAAAAACAATACAGGTGACCAAGAATTTAATGCATAAATGCATCTAGTGAGTCTCCACTGCCTCGAGAAGCATGCAGTCCATCCTTGGGGAATAGGTAGTCGTATACTCTGCTTCTAAACTAAGTCTGTCTGAGCAGAAAAAGCAAACAGGCTTTTGTACTCAAGCGTTCTCCATTCAGTTCCCACTCTTAAACTCCATTATAAAGGAAAAGGCACTTTGAGGAGGGGTGAGAGTCTGGGAAGACAAAGAGGAAGGTGCCTTCTAGTTTGGGGTCCTGGTCCTTATTTGCCATAGAATTTTAGAGATTGTATATAGAGGAATAAATCACATAGACCTAGAAGGTCTATGTGATTCAGCTAGAATACAATCGCATCTTTAATCCCAGGAGACAGTGGCCAGCAGATCTTTGAATTGAAGGCCAGCCTGGGATAGAGCGTTTCAGATAAGGAAAAGCTTAGGTCCAGGAGTTGTGGTACACCTTTAATCCCAGCCCTCAGGAGACAGAGGCATACAGATTTCTCAGTTCTAGTCAGTTCTGTTCGGGCAATTCAGTTGAGTCAGTGAGTTGGGAGGCAGAGCAGTGGAGCTGAGTTTGCGGCAGTTCAGATTGTGGAATTCAGAGGTAGTTTTTACCAGGAGAGTTTGAGAGAGAGAGAGAGAGAGAGAGAGAGAGAGAGAGAGAGAGAGAGAGATTGAAGAGAGAACAAGCTAAACACAGTAAAGACAGAACAGGCCAGAGAATAAGAGGAGCCAGAAGATTAGAACAGATTTATGGAGTTAGTTTGAAGCCAAGCAGAGCAATACAGTGAGAAACTGAGAGAAGCCAGAATGAATCAGACAGTGTGGGGAGGAGTTTAAACCAGAACAGCTGAGGTGAACCAGGCAGCCTGAGTTCAGAAAGAGTTAGAAAGGGTGAACTTAATCAACAGTAAGTCTCAGAGGCTGAAAACATTCTAGGCCTAGATTAGATTGTACAGAGGCTAGAAGCTTCCAGGACTGGGCCTAGGTTAGCAGATGATGGCAGTAAGACTCTGAGATGATAATTACATCAGGTGAACTCACTATGTAGTTTAAGACAGCCTGAAACTCCTTGTGCCTTCACCTCCTGAATGTTGATGTTATAAGCATGCACTACCACATTGGGTTTATGTGGTGCTGGGGACTGAACCCAGAGCTCCATGCATGCTAGACAGGCTTTACTCTGCCAACCAAGCTACATACCCAGCTTCCAAGATAATTCTTTAGGTTATAAGAATATAGCCTAACTATTTCTACATTTGCTATGAATATTTTTATATTAAACGAGAATGCATAAGGAAAGGTACATTTAATCCACTATTTCTCTATTATATTAGAAAACATGTTTTTAGAACTCTCCAGATTGTTCTATTTTCCAAACCTTAAAGATATCGCTGACCCTACTCTGAACTCATATTCACCATGATGCTTTATGATATAAATTTCCACACAGATTAGAACACAAAAATTTGAGGTCTTGGCAGGCTGCATTTTCTAAAGGACTGCACATACACTGGCTTCCCACAAGTTACTCTGGGATAATTTTAAACCACCAAAACGATGGTGAGTGCCACAAAAATACAAGCAGAAGGTGACAGAAGGAGGGGCAGCTGAGCCAGCCCTTCTTAGATGAAATGGCCTTAAGCAGGTGAAAAGGAGACAAATCAAGCACTCAGACATTAAGGACAAGCAGGAAAAGTTCCCAGATGGTCCAAATATCCAAGGCATAACAGATTGGGTCTAATTGCTTTGGTTTGAAATCTATCTAGAATTTTATCATAAACAAAGAACAAAAGAAGCAACGACGAAGTGATGCTCTCTTCATTTTTCAGGCCCTTCAAACTGTAGGTACGTGCTGTCATCAGGAACGTCCTCGGGATCCACCGGGGCTTAAACACCCTTATGCTGACCTCACTGAAAAATAGCATCATTTTTCATGCTGTCTCCTGTAGCCTGCTGTCAACGCTTATATGTATGGGGGTCCCTCTCCACCTGACTTTTTGTGTTTGCTAGCTATTGACACAGCAAAAAGATCATGAAGGTTATGGGAACCATTTTTAACATAAGAACACATAAGCTCTGGATGAGGCTGGAAGAATTCTCCTGTGTCTAAAGCAGGTGAGAGGAAGGAAAAGCTGTACGTTGTCTATTTTAGTCATCCAGGGATCACTTCACCTCCTGTTTATTGATTTGTTATGTTAAAGGTAATTAAAGCCAAATGCAAAGTCTGGTAAGGCCAATAATTTCTCAAAGTAGAAACACTTTGCCTTACATGTTACATGGAAGCTTAATTCTAGGTATATTCATCCACAAAACAAGCTACTTATAATGCAACTCAATTGGGACTCCTTGAATACTTCCCATACCATTAAGCAACAGTGGAATGTGAAAATAAATCTGCCCCGCTAACTCATTTGCTTGTGTGTGTGTGTGCTTGACTCCACTGAACCAAATACTTGCTGTCTTGTAAGCCTCTCAGTGATAGCCAATGATATACGATGTTGTGAAAGACCAGAGACAAATGGCATTACAGGCATTCAACAATCTTAGCTCTTTGTCACCTTCAGCAGCTGTTCTCCAAGCTTCTCTGCCTGTGCTCTTCCCCCAGGAATTTTAGCTTGGAACAATGCACAAAGATGGCACTACCTTTCCTCTGTCTCCTTCCCAGTTCTACACCCCGGCCAAAAGAAAAAAAAAAAAAACAACCCCGCTACCCCACTCCACAAGCTGAAGTGTTAGCTCTGTGTGTGGTTTTGCTTTATATAACTCAGGGCCTTCCTTCTGCATGCTAGGCAAGTGCTCTCCCACTGATCTACATCTACAGCCTAAAGAGCAAGTTGCTTACATAGCTTACAAATTAAAAGTTGGTTGGAGGTGGCTTAGTGGGTAAAGCATTCAAGGCTCAAGCATGAGGACCTGATATCAGATCCCTAGAATGCATATGAGACCAGATACAACAATGCACACCTGTAATCCCAGCACTCCCGAGCAAAAAGAGGAACATCTCTGCAGGCCTGCAGCAGAATCAAGATGCTATCTCAAAGTGAAAAGGACAGACAAGGAAGACCCATTCAGAGCAAAATGGCAGGCACACAGCTGCACTAACACAAGAGATCCCCCAACTTTTTTCTTTTTTAAATTAAAATTGTCTTTAGAAAAGGACTTGGTGTTATATATTTCAAAGTTACTTTCAAATTGATAACGGTCTTTTTATTTTCTATTTGAAGGGGTCTATCTGATCCCAAAGCTCCACTGTCTAAATCATACACATTTTTCAACTCCCAAATGTGTTGCTTACAAATGAAGCAAGAAGCATATGGAGGTAAAGCAGTAACTAAAGTTAGAAACACGTTTCTCAAGGGGGTTGCGGGGGGAAAATTTAGAATCTAAAACTGGTTCTCCACTGACAGATGTCTAAAATAAACAAACAAAAAATTCCAAAGAATTTAAAGTAGATTGCAGAGTGAACTGAAGAGACAGGCAGACAGATATCATGACTAAAGTGGAGATGTGAAAGTTAAAGATGACAACAGGGACATTTCTTAAAGGTTTATGTGTTACTCCAGGTTACATCTCCATCACAGTGCTCTCTCTCCACCCTCCCAGTCCCACACTCCCTACTATCCTACTTCTCCAGAGTAGGGTACATATCAGTCCCCCATCCCAGTTCAGCAGTCATGTGAGGGCTAAGAACCTCCTCATACACTGGTGGCCTACAAGGGAGCACCACTAGGGCAAAGTGTCTCATTAACAGGTAACAAAGTCTATGTTCCTGTTCCCTTTGGTGCATTGGTTACAGTATAGTTATCCTGTACTACATGGCTAAAATCAAATTATAAGTGAATAGATGCCATGTGCATCCTTCTGAGTCTGGGTTAGCTCACTCAGGATGAGCTTCTCTAGTTCCATCCATTTGGCTGAAAATTGCATGATTTCATTGTTTCTGATAGCTGAGTAGTATTCCATTGTGTAAATGTACCACAGTTTGTTTTTTTTTAATCCATTCCTTGGTTGAGGGACATCTGGGTTGTTTCCAGTTTCTAGCTATTACAAATAAGGCTGCTATGAACATAGATGAGGAAACGTCCTTGTGTTTGGTGAGGAATCATTTGGATGTATACCCAGAAGTGGTATGGCTGGGTCCAGGGGCAGAGCTATTCCAAGTTTTCTAAGATATCGCCAGACTGATTTCCATAGTTGTTGTACAAGTCTGCAGTTCCACCAGCAATGGAGAAGCATTCCCCTTTCTCCACACCCTTGCCAGCATGTGCTGTCATTAGAATTTTTGATCTTAGCCATTCTGACAGGTGTGAGATGAAATATCAGAGTTGTCTTGAGTTGCCTTTCTCTGATGATTAAGGATATTGAACATTTCTTCAAGTGTCTCTTGGCCATTAGAGATTCCCCCTTTGTGAATTCTCGGTTTAGCTCTGTTCCCCATTTTTTGATTGGATTATTTGGTTTCTTGGCATTTAGTTTCTTGAGTTCTTTGTAGATTTTGGATATTAGCCCTCTGTCAGATGTGGGGTTGGTGAAGATTTTCTCCCAGTCTGTAGGCTGCCATTTTGTTCGAATGACAGTGTCTTTTGCCTTACAGAAGCTTTTGAGTTTCATGAGGCCCCATTTATTGATTGTTGGTCTTAGGTCCTGAGCTGTTGGTGTTCTGTTCAGGAAGTTGTCACCTGTGCCAATGATTTTGAGGGTTTTCCCCACTTTCTCTTCTAGTAGATTTAGTGTGTCCGGCCTTATGTTAAGGTCTTTGATCCACTTGGACTTAAGTTTTGTGCAAAGTGATAAGTAAGGGTCTAATTTCATTCTTTTACATGTCGACATCCAGTTAGACCAGCACCAGGAAGATGCTGTCCTTTTTCCATTGTACAGTTTTGGCTTCTTTGTCAAAAATTAAGTGACCATAGGTGTGTGGGTTCATTTCTGGGTCTTCAATTCGATTCCATGGATCTACTGGTCTGTTTCTATACCAATACCATGCTGTTTTTATTACTATTGCTCTGTAGTACAGCTTGAAATCTGGGATGGTGATGCCCCAGAAGTTTTTTTATTGTACAGGATTGATTTAGCTATTCTGGGTTTTTGTTGTTCCATATGAAGTTGAGAGTTGCTTTCTCCAGGTCTATAAAGAATTGTGTTGGTATTTTGATAGGAATTGCATTGAATCTGTATATTGCTTTTGGCAGGAGGGCCATTTTTATTATCGCAACAGGAATATTTTAATCTCTCCTATTACATTTGTCACTTGGCATTGACATCCCCACAGTAACTGTAGCAATGCTCCAAACTTCACAATCTTTAATAAATGGTTCATGAATTTGTACCTAAAACTACACTATCATTTAACTAACACTTCCTCATCAGTTCTATGTGACACACATCAGTACTTACAAACACCTCCCAGCATGGATCTTCATATCCCAAAGAGAAGGCCTAGGAGAGCTAGGAGTGAAGTCTTGGCATTAGTGGGATTTCAGGCCTTAGTAGAGGAAAAAGAATGTCTTCCAAATCCTTCCTCTTGGTATTTTTTATTCTTACTTTTAAGGAGCTTGCTCTCTCTACACAGAATGCTTTTAGCGAAATCAGCATGCACAGGCAAATAGGTCCAGAAAAAGAGCAGCGATCAAACCAGGCCAATCAAGTCTGAAATCCCAGCACTGAGGCGAGACGATCATCAAATTCAAGGCTCACCTGAGCTACATGGCAAGCCTCTGTCTCACATGGGGAAAAAAAAAGAGGTGAGGAGATGGCTTATTGGGTAAAATGCCTGCTGAATAAGTCCCCAGCACCCATCCAAAATTAACCCAGCTGTAGAGGCAAACGCCTATAATCCCAGCACTGGTAGGTAGAGACAGGAGGGTCTCAGGGACTCAAAGGCCAAACAGCTTACCTGACAGGAGAGGTCCTGGTTCAGTGACAGCCTTGCCTCAAAAAAAAAAAAAGCAGAGTGTGATAGAAGACACCTGACACTGGTCCATGCCTCCACATGTACAGGCAGATATACTGTCCCCTTCACACACACACTTGTACCAACCCGGAAGAAAGGATTTACTCAAAGCACACATTCCCCTGTGACGGTGGGCAGGGTTAAAGACAGCAGTGTATGTGCAAATGCTGTATAACTACCACAGCAATACGCCTAATGGCTAGCTTCCCGGCCTGTAAGAGGAGAGGAGCCATGAAGCCATGGATTTGCTTGGGGATGGCAGATTGAGATCATTCATGTAACAACCTGCTTGAATTGTCATGTTAGGAAACACTGGGACGGGTTTGTCTGGGCCCTGGAAGACTGAATAGCTCAGATAACTTCTGAATTTCAGTTCAGTCTTTGTGATTGTTATTAAAACCACACATCTCACTTCTCTGCCACACCATCAGCAGCATCATCTGGGCTTCCAACCCACTGCTGTTTCTTGTTTAACACAGACTAATGTAATAAAGTGAGAAAGTCTTTCCTACTAGGTTCTTTGCTCTTTTGGGTCCACTCTACAGACACCTTCTGGGTTCTTCTGCTGAAGGTGCTGCAGGTAACAGTTAACTTTTGGGATATTCCTCCAACATAAGACAAGCCTGCCTCTTGCTTACCATGTGAAGGTTAGAAAGCAATGCTAAAGGTTTGGCAGGAATTCAAGAATAAAAAATGGAGGACTGGACCTAACAAAAGGGACCCAAAGACACTTAAATCTTCCCTATCAATCAGAAGGATGAAAAATGGACTTATAAGTAGTTTCAGTCAGCGTGGTAGAGCTAGGTCTTCCACAGAGGGCTTCAGGGTCAGTCCAGCAACCACAGAGAATGTGCATTTGGTAAGAAAGTCAGCCTACAGAATTCTATGCAAAACTTTTGGCAGTGTGAGACGGCTACTATGGTTAAGGTCTTGGGTCCTGCCTGGTCATTTTTCAGGCTCAACATCAGAGTCAAATAACCTATTCTAGGTCTCATCACTCTTACAGCAGTATCTACTCTATAAGATGTCTTATTTGTAGCCTTATCTGTCACCAAGGATGAGGCCATTGGTATTTGAATAGCACAGCTGTGTTAATGTCAATAAAATTGTAGTTATTCAAAAGTGAGGTGAGGACCAACCTTTTCCTCAGCACAGGTGACTGGGTGCTAACTTGTTATGACCAGTCATGCACTTTAATCTTTTAATAGGATATTTTAAAGAGCCACAATGTTGAAGGAATTTATAGGATAGGTATTATGTTTGGAATGTGAAAGGTCCACACTGACTAGTAGGTTATCTCAGCTGGTTATGCTGTTTGGAAAGAGAGGGTCATTGTGTAGGCCTCTGAGAGTAAGAGCTCAGCCCTGACTTCCGGCAGACTCTGCTTCCTGATTTGCAAGTTCCCATGGCCCTGGGCCAAGCCACTCCACCCACTATTCCTGACACAGAGACCAAATATCCCTCAAGTTGTTTCTATCTGGTGTTCTGCCACAATGACAAGTAACTATTACAAAAGAGTACTTTTAAATCTCAGTTCTTAAATTCCTGAGTTCAAGAAAGGTTTTTTTTTTTTTAGTTTCAAAGACATAGCTTGCCACAGTATATATCAACTTAATGACCAGTTACAGCCTGCAAACAAACTGCTACATTTAAAAATACCTAGTTTCCAGTTGAAGAGATAACTCAGCAGTTAAGAACACTTGCTACTCTTGCAGTGGGCTAGGGTTTGATTCTCAGCATCCACATTAGGAGGCTCGCAAGTGCCTATTAACTCCAGCTCTAGAGGATCCAATGCCCTTTTGGGTCTCTGCAGGCATCTGCATTCATGAAGTAAAAATAAACACTTCTCATTGTTTCCCCTGAAAATACAGAATCACAAGTATTACAACTTTATAAAAACTCACTTAGCATATGCAGGTATCAAGAAAAATTCTAGAAACATATACACATACAAATTAAGATTTAGAAAATAATTGACTTTTAAAAAATAACAATAACCATAAAAATGAAATAAATAATGGAATAAAAATAAAAAATTAAGTCTCAACTCTGAATGTATGTTTAAATTGAGAAACCATAGTAATACACATTGTTGGGGCCATATGTTTGATGGGTTTTTTCCATTTGTTGTTTTTGGTGGTGCCAGGGATCGAACCCAGGGCCTTGTGTGTGCTAGGTGAGTGCAATACCACTGAGCTATTTCCCTGCCTCACACATTCAATGTTTTGAAAGAACAGCCAGGCTCTTTTACCACTTTTGACTTAGAGACAAATGGTTACTACTCCTCACAAGATGTGACAAACTATGACAAGACCTATCAGGAGAAACATATCCTTCAGGGGCAGCACCACCCCCTCCTCCCAGGACTACAGAGCGTTAACTGTCAGGCAGCATTGCCTCAGCTCCATAAATTTGCCTTCAGAATCTCAGTAGGTCCAAAGTTAGTCCTGTAAATGCTGTGGCCTCTCCAACCCACCCACAAAAAACAGAATTTAAAGTTCCTTCAGAGGGGACTAATTTACAAGTTGCTATGACACAGTTCTTAAGTTGCTTAAACACAGCTCTAGTGTTGACGTCTAAACATTTCCTCTTTAGCTTCTGTGACAACTATAGTCCTGATTCTCCTCTTAGCTCTTTGATCTCTATTTTCTTTATGTTCTTTTATGCAACTTCTCCTTAAATGGTTCTCAATTTGGTGCTCTTTTTCACTCTGAATTCCCTCCATGGAAAAGGGTTCATTTATACTCTTTGCTTTAAAAATTACCTTTGGTTCAGTGTCCCATGGGGGCGAATAGCAGCACTTCCTGAGGGACCCTGGAGATGGTTCTTTTCAACAGATGTTCATGTCTGTAGTCTCTCACTGTTTACAAGTTAATCTCCATATAGGTATGTGGGTACCTTTGGGAAACACCAGTGCATTATGGTTGGGGCTCACATTGGCCAAGCCATTATGTCAAATCACACAAACTGCAGAAAAAAGATCATGAGATTGAGTCCCTACACAGGGAAAAGTTCAAAAGCCTGGCAGACAGAGGACTCATATTTCAAAGTAGTGATGTATCAAGTTTACCATGAACTTGAAGCTGTGATGGCTGAGGGCAGTCCATCACGGAGAACAGTGGAGTCAAAATCCCCAACTGTGGTTTTCTAGACAAGTAGTAGGCTCTGTGGACATAGTGGCTTCTTTGCTTCCCTTCCTGGAGGCATATTCACCAGCAAATCCTACTTCCTATCTTAAAAAAATTACCTTCATTTGTCGTGTCTGGTTTAGATTCTTGTCCTTAGGCCAGACAACTTCCTGATCTCCTGATTAAAATTATTATCTATAGAGGACAAATGTTTTAATAACATATATTATATTAGTTTAAAACTGAACTTCCCTTTCTATTGCCCCTTAGTTAATAGTAGCAACTTCTAACAGTCACCCACCCCACCCCACCCCACCCCCTAAAACAATCCCCTCATCTCCCCTATAATACTGCCAAAGTCTCATCTCCATCATCCTCTTCATCCCCAGTTTACCCCTTACTTTGCAAGTATTTTCTCCCCTTCTCAAAAGAATCTTTCTAAGCTATGCAGAAAAACAAAGTTCTTAGCAAAATACTCAGTAGTTTGGCTGACACCTGAGCCCTGTTCTCAAAGCCAATCCCCCATCACCTCCTACCCTCCCCATTGCACCACAGCTGGTCATTCACACCAAGGCTCCCTTTTTTATCCATTCTCTGCCCTCTCTTTGTGTTTGTATTTTAATTCGGTTGTGCCTTATTTACAATACTCCCTAAGCGTAAAAGGATTCCTCCTCTCTCTACCAATAATGTGGTGGTCAAAACTCAAGGCTCATCATGAACACTAGCATTTCTCAGGTCACTTTCTTTATGCCTACACTATAGCCTGAACCACCAAGGATTACAGGATGCTGGCTCCTGTTAATATTTATGTTAAGTGTTAACTGCCCTCAGTGTATATATGCCTGTGCTGTTCATCTCTGTCTAGTCACGTTAAGTAGACAAGCCTCCGTAAATATTTGGGGAATTTTTAACAATCTTTCCTTCTGTATAATTTTTTCTAAATATAAGATGTGCCTTAAAAAGAATAAACAAGCCATGACACAGATTAGAGTCTTCTTCCATACCGATGCTTTCCTTCAGCTTCATGAGTATTTAGAAAACAGATTCAAGGAAATAGGTAAATAATTATCCAAAAAAATCATTTGTGTGGCCAACTCTGCCTCTGTTTCATGTCAATGCAAATGTAATACGGTCCGTATTCCTCTATACGCCAATTGCAGATCAAATGTTCACAGTAAAGGTGACTCAGCTTGCAGCTCCCATCTGCCCATAGGACCATGAGCTAGAGACCAAGCCTTCAACACACGCGTCTCTGGGGTGCATTTAAGACCCTTTAAACTCATGGAGTTGGGTAGATAGTAGAATGTTAAGGTCAGGGGCCAAATAGGTATAAACTGAACATTGGGAAGGTATACTGGGCCAATTTAATCTCATAAATGTGGCATAATTATATCTATTGTTTTGTATAATACTTACTGTTATAAGAGAAGGAACCAGCTGTTGGACTGAAAGGGGAAACCTCTGGAGGGAAGAGGGTGGAAGGGCGGGTTGGGAAGGGGGAATAGGGAGGGGTTTGTTACTGAGATGTAACTTGAAGAAAAAAAAAATAAAGTATTTATAAAAAAAAAAAAAAAGACCCAAATCATAATTAACAGTGGGCACATTTGCAGAGCCATACTCACACACAGACAACACATAGTCATTTCTTTATGAATAGTCTCCTGCCCCTCTAGAATTACTCTCTCTCATCCGCTGTCCTTTATACTGAGTGGCTGACCAGCACCAACTTCTCTGCCTTCTGGACTCTCATGGAGTTTGGCAACAACAATAACAGAAGGTAAGCAATCAGAGGCAGGAGGAAGGTTGTTGGGCTACAGCTGTGGTCATGTCCCTGTTTCTATTGAGCTGGTCTTCTCTCCTGTCTTCCTTATTTCTTGTTAGTGACATAATTCCTTCCCTTCCCATTTGTTTCTTCAGGCTTGGGCCTGTGATTTGCCACTGTTGGTAGTTCAGGGTATATTACTGTTATCCTTAACTCTGCCATACATTCAAACAGTCATTCATTAAACACAGTGACAATAATTGAGAAAGGAACTTTTGTGTGAAAGTTTATGATGAAGATGCTAGATCTTAGCAAGTCAAAGAAATAGTCTTCGTCTCTTGTACCCAAGAGACAAAAATGCTATATTGTCAATGAAAAGAAATAAGGTACGTTTAAGAAATATAACATAAAAAATGCACGAAGGTTTGAAATGGTGTTACAATCAATTCTTGAACATATATTGCTTTGTTATTCTTGAATTTTTGTAATTACCTTTACTTTAAAAAATATATAGTATCGGCAATGGGGAGTTCATTAAATGAACGTAAACAGGCTGAACTTCATAATGACGTGTTTTCTCCAATCTTCATGTGTATATCTCTCATTGTCACATTTTTTTTTTTTTTTTTGGTTTTTTGGTTTTTTGGAGACAGGGTTTCTCTGTGTATCCTTGGCTGTCCTGGACTCACTTTGTAGACCAGGCTGGCCTTGAACTCACAAAGATCCACCTGCCTCTGCCTCCCAAGTGCTGGGATTAAAGGCGTGCGCCACCACCGCCCGGCACATTGTCACATTTTTGCAAAGCCCCAGAGGGATGGAAGCAGCCTTGCTCTGAATGTCAGGAGAACTGGACTCCGGGTAAGTGCCACCTCCATGGTGTGTGAAGAACACATTCTGTAACTCTTCTCTTTCTAAGGATGTGAGCACACAGTCCACACAGTAATCCCTCCGAGGTCATTTTAAGCTCTGCATACGCAGTGTCACACTCCGTCATGTTTGTTTGCCTAGGTTTGGGCACCATAATGAATCTCTTGAAGTATTACATGATGCTTAAAAGCCTGGGCACTCAAGTCTGCCAGACCTAGGTTTAAGTTCTAGAGCCATCATTTCCTAATTGGGACATTTCTCTGAGCTTCTCTTTTTCCCATCTAAAATGATACCCTCATTTCAAAAATGCTGCCATAAAGACAAGCAGACAGACAGATACTCTGCATTGTGTTTGTGCATTATGTTACGTACACAGTTGCCTGCAAAAGCCAGAAGAAGGTGTGGGACCCTGGGAACCGCAGTTTTAGATGGTTGTTAGCCAGCATACAAGGGTGCTGGAAACTGAACCTGGGACCTCTGCAAGAGCAGTCAGTGCTCTTAACCAATGAGCCAACGTTCCAGCCTTCAAGCTCTGAATAAATGACAATGATGTTATCGGCATAAAATTTATTTCACATATGATCAACACCAAGTCACAAGCCTTACCTGCCATAGAACAAAAGCACAGGAATTAAATGGTTCCTAGGATATGAAGCTAACACCTTGTTCAACATCTTGTGCCAGTCCATGAAATTCTCTAAACCAATCCTGTTTAAATGATCACATGGTTTCTGGGACTCACGCACTTCCAAAGGATGAACAGTGGACTAAGCTTATACAAAAACAGAAACCTGTATAAAACAAACAGATTATTTATGCATATGAAAAAGAAGTCAAGAAGGGTTGTCTGAGGTTTTGGTTGTTGTTTTCAAAACCCCCAGCTTATGGCCATGGTGGTATATACATGTAAATCCAGTACTCAGAAGCTGAAGTCTAAGGATGAAGAGGAGTTTGCGGGCAGCCTGGGCTACAGAATATGTTCTAAGCCAGCCTGAGCTACACAGTGATACCCCAAATTAAAAAAGGAAAGAAAGAAAAAAAAAGGAAAGAAGGAAGGAGGAAGGAAAACACTCTCTGCTTCCTATTTTAATGAAATTATTTAAAAAATAAAGTTTAAAAGGCAGATTTAAAGGTGAGCTAAGGCTTAAAAAACAAAAGAAAAGGTTAGAATTAACATTCTTCTTAAAGAAAGGTTACAGGTCAGAATTTCTATGTCAAATAAGAATTGAAGATAAATTACTTGAAAATGTATGATGATTAAAATATTAACAGCACCTTTCTTTTCAGCATCCTCTGTCCTTCAGAGAGCAACTCAGTTCTAAGACACAGAACCATTTCAAAATTTAAAAACATATGCCTCAGTGATACTGTAATTAGCTTTGTTTTGCTGCTGTTGTTAAGACTGTTCTCCTGAGGTTCAACTTTCCCAAAACAAGAGCATTTGTTTTGTTTTGAGATAGGGTCTCACTATGTGACCAGGATGACCTCCAAATCTTCTTCCCGAGTCCTGGGATTAAAGGTGTGCACCACCACACCTGGGAAAACCTTGTTCTTATGTAGTCTAAACTATTATGTTCATTTTGTGCAAGACAATGGATTCAGATGATAAGTGGCTACAGCTGATGCATTCTCTATCATTTCAGTTTCTAGACAATCTTAGCTTGTGCTGTTCATGTTAGAGTTGTAGATGACAAGTTGGCTTTATTATTTTTTTTCCTCCACTTAATATGCTGTGCTCAATCTCAATTGCTTTGTTTCCACATATCATATTTGATTTGTTTGTTTAACCTCACTCCACCCACAGATGCTACATAGTAAACATAATTTTTTTAAAAAACGGAAATAAAGTCTTCAAATATCTCAAAACAACTCATCTTAGGCCTTCTGAAAGTTAAAAAAAAAAGTTTTCTTCAAAAGTAGCTGAGAAATGGCCTTGGTTTCCCACATTCACCAAGAGCCCTAAGTTTTTGCATTATAGAGTACTAGAACCAAGTATAAACCACAAGAACATGTAAAATTATAAACCACAAAACAAAGTACATTTTGAGTAACTAAATGAAAACAGAACAGAAACATCAATATGTAAGCCTTTCATGATTCACTCCTACAGCACACCATTTTGATGCCAGGACAATCTAAGCACCACCTGTTCCCGTGGACAGAGATCTGAAGGCAGATTCCGAAGAGCTCATTCTATTTCGGACCCTCCTTCCAATTTAGTAGAATACAAATGGTGACTTTAAACTGGAATGTTCATCTCCGTTCCCCATGCTTTGGTACTCTTTTCAACCTCAGCTAGGTATTGCGAAGATCAGGTAAAGCCCAGAAAGCAATCAAACGTACACCCTGAATATGGAGCTTACAGGAAAAATGGAATGAACTGAAGAGAAGTGAGGATTAGTTCAGATGTCACAAGCTAGGATCCTCTCCTAGGGAACAGCAGTCCTGAACCCGGAATCACCTGTAGGATGACCTTTTTGCCATATCTAAAAGGCTTATTTATTTTTTCATTTCAAGGGCCTATGAAACAGCACAGTCCTCCCTTTTGCCAAGCAGAAGCTACCTTTCAAAGAGTATCCTGAGGATGCTAATGATGGTGGCAGCTGGCCAGGAAACCACACTAAGAGAATGTTGGTTTGCAGTACTGGGTGCCATGAAGCATCCTGTCTTTACACCAGAGGGCAGGCATGGAGTACATAATCAGCTATGAAACAAATTCCTATGCATCCATGATCACCCACTTTTCCCTAGATAGCAAACATTTTACGTCAATTAACTAGAAAATATTAATTTTAATGGTCTATATATCCTTTCATTATACAGTGAAAAAACAAGGTCCAGTTTTCCTACAAACTCTGAGTATAAGTTTAATAAGACTCATCAGCCTCTCTCTCGCATACATTTTTGTTAATTTAGAAGGCTCAACCTGAGTTCTATCCCTACAAAGCTAGAACCTCTGAATCGCTCCCATTTTGTTTTCTGACTTCCAGACATGGCCTGTAGTACACGTGCACTCACACACTAAATAAATGCAATAAACATTTTACAGCTCATGAGAATCAATCCATGGTGCCTAGCTGTCCTCTTCCAAATATAGGAATGTTGATGGTGCAGGAATTTGATGCTAAGATAATGTGCAAATATAGGCAGCTCTTGTGTCATTTTATAGAAATGTATACTGTATTTTGCTTACGAGTACACAATATCTGAGAAACTTACAGCTGCTGTTCGATCACTTGTGTTTCTTTACTGATATGAAAGTAACACATATTAATATTGGAAAACATAAATACAAAAACATATTTAAAAAGTCAGTCAAAACCAACTATAATCCTGCCCCCAAACAGCTATGAAACTTCCAATGTATTTTCTTCTAGTCTTTTTCAATACATATAAAGATTATGCCAATTATTGCTTCACAATCATTTTCCCCTTGGTAATAAATTATAAGAATATCAAGCTGGGAAGTGGTGGCACACACTTTTAATCCCACCACTCACAAGGCAGAAGCAGGTGGATCTCTGAGTTTGATGCCAGCTGGTCTACAGATCTAGTTCCAGGACAGCCAAGGCTGCACAGAGAAACCCTATCTCAAAAAACAAACAAAAGAATTAAAATACTCTTGTAAAGTTACTTTGCAACTTCTTAGTATTTTACTACACAGATGAGCCAGTTTAGTGCTACATAGTATCCAGAGTAACATCACAAAACCTACAGGGAACAGAGCTTCAGCCTCAATCCAAACAGGAAATGTCTTCATTCAATCATTGCTTCTGAAGAGAGTCTTAGCAACACCCTCCTCAAACAGGAGTCTGGCCCACGGCAGTCATGGGAGACGTTCATTTGCACAGTGGTATCAACCAAAGTTTATCTATAGCGGGATCATCCAGGTAATTTTTGTATTCCATTCAACATGAGGCAAAAATGGAAATAAGGTTCTACTGATTAGAAGGGTGGGTGGATGGGTAGACAGACAGATAATAGATATAATTGAGATGCAAACATGTATCAGTATCATCCATATATATATAAAATGAATGATATTTTATATATATATAATTTATGGTATGTAATGATTTCTGTTGATGAAATCATTCTTTCATTATAATATTAAGTCCTTCCAGAGCTGGAGAGAAGGCTCAGCAATTCAGAACACTTTCTGTTCTTCCTGAGGATCCAGATTCAATCAGCAGCACCCACGTGGTGGCTCACAACTGTCTGTAACTCTAATGCTGGGTGATCCCCCTCCCTTTTTGGCCTCTGTGGGCACCAGGCACATATGTGCCACACAGACACACATGCAGGCAAACCCTCATACCCATACTAAATAAAAAAAGAAAGATTTTTGACTCTTTGGTCACGGGGCCTAGAGGAAAACTAAAAACTATTCACACCATGTAGTTAAACTGACATGTACAAACAGTCTTCTAAATATTTATATTTATACTCATAGACAGTTGCCACCCTCAGCTTTAATCAGAACAGCTTCTCTTTCCAGGAACAGTGGTGAATACTGAAACTCATGGCTGTACGAGGTGTTGAGGATAAGTGGCACATCAGAGTCAGCACTAAAGATATTGATGCCATCTTCTCTAAGGCTTGGGGAATGCTGCGGAAGACGGGGTGGAAAGACAAAGGGGCGGGAAATGCTATCTCCCAGACAAGACTCAGTCACTGCCCTCATGAGCTCACAATAGTTACAGATGCCTCAACTGGGTCTGCACAAGAATCTGCTCATCCACAGCCGGGCACAGACAGGGAAGGGGCTCTGGGGCCCTAACTCTCACCATTTGGCTGCTTGATACTGATAGATTCTGGGAGAAGGAGCATCACTGTCCTCACTGTGTACCCACTGGTGACCCCACCAGGCTCCAGCAAGATGGCTCAGCATTTGCTAAAGTCACTTGCTGCCAAGCGTGTTAACCTGAACAGTAAATGCTTGGAAGGCCAGATAGGTCTAGAAGTGGGTGTCAGCACTGGCAGATTCTACCCGGCACTGACTGGGGCCAGTGGTTTACTCCGCTACCCATTCTTTTCTCATTTATAAATAGGACTGGTAGCATCTACTAAGTAGGTTTGTAAAATAAAACCCTAAGCACAGCTTCTAGAGGTTGGTGCTAGATCAAGGGAGAATATTATAAATACTGCAAAATCAAGATAAGTAAAGAAAACGGCCTCAGAGTGCTAGACTAGAAAACTCTGGACTTGGGAACCCAGCAAACTCACCATATCCTGGTTCTGACTCATTCTTTAACATGACCGAGAGCAAGTTAATTAATGTCTCTGAGTCTCCCTCTCCACATCTGTAGTTCTGTAAACTTGCTAAATTACAAATTGAGAACACCACCTCATAGAGAGCCCAGTACATGTAAGCGCTCACAGACAGTAGCTAACAGCATCCCACCCACTCTGTTTCTTTCACATGTAGGTCTCCATGAGGTCTGCTGGGGTGGGAGCCTGACATGGAGGTGCACACCTGTAATCCTAGCACTACAGAGACTGAGGCAGAAGGATTTCAAGTTCAAAGCCTTCCTGCCCTATCTGGCAAGCAATTTCTCCTGGGCTTCACTGACAACAAGTTACCAACAAGGTAAGGTAGGCTCTCAAGAAAAATCCAGGTATGTGACTGTAGTTTGGCAGGGGGCAGAGTAACTGAAGCCTCACAGTTAATAAGCCTCATCAGGTTTTCTTTCTGCATAATTCATTTAAAATCCTTTTCATGAAGTAAGATCATTAAAATCTGACACCAGGGCAATCACTAAGAAAGCTCTAAGCAGGTCTCACTTCTCATTAATATAAATTAAAGTCCTCAAGAGATGCAGGACTCTCCACCCAACATTGTTGATATTTATTGAATTTCCCTCTGACCTCCAAACATCAGCTATGAATAAGCTACTATTTTGATTTTGACTTTGCAACTACCTGTGAGAATAATCCATCTTGCCTTCTTTATTTTTCAGAATGGCCCTCACTTAACATATCACTCTGCATTTCACACTTGGGATCCTCTAAGATTCTGCATTGTAAAAGAGGAGTAACTGTGAAGGGAATGCCAGTTCTGGTACATTACTCTTTACTGAAGACCTTTGATTCTCCATTAAATAAGACAGGTGGTTTGTTTTTTTCTTCCTTCAAGATTCAGAGCTAAAAGTCTTCATGTGGTTCTCAAATACTACAAATTATGCTAAAAATATTCTCTCCTTATTAAAGCATCACTGCTAGTTCATCTTGTGGGCACTGGTGGGTTGCATTCAAGGGGAATAATGGGTTCTTGCCAAGTGAGTGGCCGGACAGAGTGGGGACACAGGATACTGTTTTAAGAAGCAAACATGGAGCCAGGTATGTTTGCTCACACCTGTCATCCCAGAACTCAGGAGGCTGAGGCAGGAGGATTACTGTGAATCTGAGGGCAGCCTGGATTACAGAGTGAGATCCCACACATCCTAAACAACAACAGGGAAGAAATGAAAACATGACTAATTGCCAGTATAGCACAGAGTGGCATGCTCAGCCTGCCTTTTCTCTGTGTCCCCCTGTCGGTCTATCTAATTACCTTGGTGTTATTAGGCATTTTCATCAAGTACAGAGTCTTACAGTCAGAGAATTTTTTGAGATCACCTACTCTAATGCATGTATTTCAGGAAAGAAAAATGAAATTCATAGAAGTCATTTGCTTGAAGTGTTAAAGCTTGTAGGCTGTGGAAGGCAATGCTAGCAGTGAGCTCTCTTGGTCTCTTTGCCCCATTTCACGTTAGAATGAAGGTGGAGGCCAATTCATACGAACCACTAGAGTATACAGGGAGGGGATTGACAGAAGCCTCAGAAAAGCAAAGGGGACCATCTAGTCAGACTTGAGGGGCACTGTGGCATCTGGGCATAAGTGTTTACAACAACAGAAATGCCAGCCACTTCCTGTAATCAGACTAGAAACCATTTTCTATAAAAGATATTCACAGTCAAAGAGGATGCACGCCAAACCCACACTTGGTAGGTGCACTCAACGCTTAAAGCTCAGCAGGAAGTGAAGCATCTCTTCCAACTCATTCCAGAACCGCCCAGTCATCTGAAGCTTTCCAATGGGCCTCCTTATCCTACACAAGGTCCTAAGGAGGGATTCCTACAGTGCCAGCCTCAACTGTGACTGTCAAATTTCCACTGTCAGAAGTACGAGCTTATGAGGCAATAATGTTTTTTTTCTCCAGAAACAGAATTGTTCCTTTCATCCTAACAACTAAAGGACTGCAGTTTCTCTGAGGGAGTGTGTGTGTATATGGCACAGGGGGCTTAAGGATATTATGGGGTGAAATTCTATAAGATGGGAGATTCCACCTGCTGGTCAGTTTAACAACTTCAACAAGTATTAGCAGTAAACTTTTCTGTCTGGAGTTTCTCAGCCCACCAGAGGCTTTTAGGTCATTAACCCTTTATCCCAGACCCTGAAGACAGATAAAGAGAAGGAAGGCTACAAATTTTCTCATTGGCTATTTCCTAAAGAACAGGGGTGATAGAGGAGGGGTAGGTTCTGTCACCAGTATCTAAGGGGGCATAAGTTGCATTCAAGGGGAATAATGGGTTCTTGCCAATGAGTGACCGGACAGAGTGGGGACACAGGATACTGTTTTAAGAAGCAAACATGGAGCCAGGTATGTTTGCTCACACCTGTCAAAAACCAGGAGAGTTTTAACTGTAGTCAGATACAGTGGATCATGTGATTGCCATCATGCACCTGCTGGGATGCTCTTCTATAAAAACTTCTCGAAAACCACTAGACAGAAAGTTAATGTGGGTAAGATAAGACTGCAGATTAGAGGACCCAGTACGGAACCTAGTCTGGATAGCTTGATTGGTGTCGACAGTGATCTCCTCCAGGAGGAATCTCTTTAAAAAGTTTAAAAGGCAGGTTAACAATGTAACTATGAGGATAATAAGGAGGAATGGACTGATCAAAGGAGGGAGCCAGAAATCCATCCATAGGAGGAGGCTTGTCATTGAGTCTATGTTTCTCATTCCGATCTCAAATCAGTTTGGTTGGTTGGCGAAGATCCAGCATCGTTCCTGGTGGAGGGCATGGATCCCATCCTCAGCAGTAGTCACAAGGTCTAGTCCTCTTTAATTTTGTAGCTTTGCAGCAGCTAAAGAACTGAGCTGATCCTGAAGGATGTGAAGCTAATCTGAAATTTCTTTAAGGTTTTCTAAGAGCAGGAGAGACAGAGAGGTTTAACTGATGGAAAGAAGTCTTCAGTCCCACTCTTAAGAGTACTGAGTCCTGAAAAAGTGCCTCAAGTGGCAAGGACAGCGATGAGTCGGATGGCCCATCAGTCCCTTTACTTCTGTCAACCAAGAAAAAGTCAGCCAAACTGCTTTAGGGGCTTGGGGGTACAGGTGCAGATTCTTTTAACTGCTTTGAGCTGACAAAGAGGGTAATGCAGAAAGGGCAGCAGTTAGAGAGCCTCAGAAGAGGGACCATCTAAGGGAACATGATAGGCCTCAAGAGATGGCAAAGGTCCAGGACATAAGACAGCATTTGATGTCAGGGTGCATCCTTGTGAGGGTAGTAGCACCTGTAATATACCAAAAGTGAACATTAGGACCATTATAATTCCTACCGAGAGTGTAGTTAAGAAAATAGTTTTGACTTTGCCCTTATTGGAGGAAGAGAACAGGCAAGAAAAGCATCCAAAGAACATGTGGCAAGCTTTGTCATAGGTGTTAGAGAGACTGATAATTTTTGTCACTGTTGTCAATTCTAAGACACTTGACTATTGGTTTGATGGAAGAGCTTGAGTCATTTTTCATAGGCCAGCATACATTCAAAATTGGCCATTGGGTCTCCTCTACTACAACCTTGTGGGAAACATTAACTGTAACCGATCTTTTAAATTATTATTTAATACTTATTTATTTATTACTAAATTCACTTATAACAAACACCAACAATTTCTTAACTATTAATCCTATAAATTCCTACAATCCCTTTAACCTATCCACTAAACCTATTGATAATCATAACAACTACTTTCATAACCTTTTAGAATGATACAGTCTCTGGGGCAGGTCCTCAGTCGTCAGGAACACAGTATTTGTTGTAGATTCTTTAACATACTTAGCAGTCCTTTTTCTGGATCTCTCAGATGCAGGTTTGTCAGGGTAAGTTGGTTATTGCAGTCTCACCTTAAATAAGGCTTCATGCTTTCTTCTCTGTGGGAGACCCCAGCCGTCTGCAGGCCAACTTACTTCTTTTGAATCAGGAACTCAGCTGCTCTGCCTCAGTCCTTAAAGCCAGGCACCGTTTCCTTTAGGCCACTGTTTGGACAGATCAAACCCCTCTAGGCAAAAGCTGAGCCATAGGGTCCAGTCCTTGGCCTTTTGGTGTCTTGCTCAGGCTTTCTTTGCTCACCGGCTTCTTTCTGTTTCAGGGAGAGAGCTGGCCATCAATGGCCAGCCCTTTTTTCAGCAGGACTCTTGGAGCTCTCTAGCATCAGGGGCCTCTTCTCCTCTGGGCTCCACGCACTGTCCTCAAATAGGAGGAACTCTGTTTTAGCTTAATTTGGGCTCCGCCCACTTAGCAGCTGAAAACAATGTCAGGCCAGATACTTTGTTTCTTCAAGTCTTGAGTCTTTCCTGTTTTTCCTGACTTCAAACTTGTTTTTCAGTCTATTGAGTCTTTCCTGTTTTTGCTGACTTTATGCTGATAATGCTCTTCAGGCCCCGAATTAAGAGACAGTATCAGAAACTCCTATATATTTCCTAAATCTAATTTATCTAACTCCTACAGAGACAGTATCAGAAACTCCTATATATTTCCTAAATCTAATTTATCTAACTCCTACAGAGACAATATCAGAAACTCCTATATATTTCCTAAATCTAATTTATCTAACTCCTACAATTAACAGATGAAGTTAATGAGGACAACATTTAACAATATGATTAACAGAAGTTTTGTTTAGTAAGGTGAAATGTAGTTGTAAAGCAGGTTGGAACATAACATACAGAAGTCTGATAGAAGGATATGGTAACTGTAATCATCACTTTGAAGGAGAGGGGAGGGATATATGTGTGGGATGGTTGGGAAGGAAGCAAAGGAAAGGAGAATGTTGTAATTAAATTATAATCTTAAATATAAATGAACAAAATATATATTGTGACAACTGCTTCCAATCCCAGTGCTTGGCAGGTAAAATGACCGGACATGTCTAGGGCTCACTGGCCAGCTAGTTTAGCCTACCTGGCAGGCATCAACCCAATGGGAGGCCCTAGCTCAAACAAAAGGTGAACAGCACCTGAGAAATGGCACTTGACTTGACTCCCGGCCTCCACATACATTTGCCAACATGTGTACACCCATGCATCTGCACATAGGCACAGGCACTCCCACACACATTTACCTAGTCATATATACAGAATTGTACACAACACACGCACACTCAGATTGCACATATGTGAACTTCTATGAAATTTTCCTCACTTTGGTAGTCATGATACATTTGAAGCATGTTTTATTGATTTGACACTCAAAGCTTTTTTTTAAAAAAAAATTGGGGGATTCAAACCCCAAGCTTTGAATATACTCAAACTGGCTCTGTCCCCCAAGCATACTCAAAACACTTAGCTTCAGATTATGAACTTGACAATTAGAAATATCAAGTGACACAGGATCTTCAGTGTAACAATCAAAAGCCAGTGAAACTAAACCATTGGAGTGCTCTCGATAAAGAATCAAACCATATTGATTTCTTGTCTAGAGAACTGATTCAAGTTTCTCTGAAATCGTTTTGTAAGGATCAGAAGACTGTGTCAAAACATAGCTGTGTAGTTTAAGGGAAAATGGTATAACAAACTGGGATTGCTATTAACCTTGAAGTCTTTTCATTAGCCTCATCTTCCAGAGTGTGAAAGAAATGGAATAGGAATAAAATGCTTTTCTTTCCATTTTTGGTGACCCAAGATAAAAAGTCTTTATTTAAATTATAGCTCATTTTATTGCCCTGGTATTGAATATTAGAAATTGATTGCTCTGTTTCTTCTGTAATAGCTTCATTAAATTTGGTGGAAGCTTTTCTTCTATTTTTTAAAAATAAGAAATAATCAGTTTATGAAAGTGAAATCTTTATTTTTATTGTATCTGCAATTTCAAATAAAACATACTGACTATAATTAGAGCACTAAAACATTTACTTATCTTCTCTTATAGGTATGTGTGTGCCTTAGCACATGCACATACACTTGCATGCAGGTGCCAAAGAAGCCAAAAGAGGGTGGCAGATCCCTGGAACTGGTATTACATGAAAATTTGATCTCCTTAATATGGGTGCTGGAACTAAACCCAGGGCCTCTATAATAAGAGCAGCAGGTGTTCTCTAGCACCTGAAACACCTTGGAGAGGTACCAGCTAACAATGTTTGACCAGCTTCACTGTGTATTTCAGGTCATAAAACATTTCACCTTTGTCATCACTAGTAGATATATTTGGGGGTCAGGATGATGTTCTTAATGTCTTTATTTTTAAAAATACCCAAAGAATCAAAAGGGCCTAAATAAAATTAAGTATTCCTTTACAAATCTCTAATGCTATGAACATCACATTTTAAGACACAGAGGGCAAAGTCTTATTTCCAATATATGAACCAGGAAGCCATTCCAGAAGTATGAGAAATTACCCAAATTACACCCATGGTGATGGAGTGCCTCAGGATGAGAGTCCAGTGACATGGACAACTCTAGAAGCAATCTGTGCCACAGGACACAGCTAACCCTCATCCCTAAGCAACAGTAAGACAGTAATGGAAGATAATCTAGGGGAAAATCCTTTTCTTCCCCAAGATACAGTTTAATAAAAGGCATCAAGAAAAAAAAAAAACAAAACAAGATGGAAGACAGGTCATTTACTAAAAAAGAAGAGGAACAACAATAAGCTAATAGATTCTTATGATATGATACAAAATATCACAAGACTCTTCAGTGGTAAAATCATTAAATTTATACTTCAAAATTGATCATGATGCCCAGTTATGAAAAAAAAATACTGAAGGCAAGCTCATTATTGAGTGTATTTTTATACTTACAAAAGAAAAACCTCAAAAAGTCTAAACTTAACAAAACAGGCAAAGCAAACACACTTGTGGGTCTAATGATGTTAATAAGTAAGACTGATGTTCTCCAGAACTGAACAAGTAAGAAGCCAGGGCTGGGCTTGCAGACCTCCATTTCAGATACACCACTAACTGCTAGTGTGATCTTGAGTCCTAAGAAAGTGAGGAGCCTTGCCCAATTTCTAATCTGACAAATGAAGCAAATCTTTCCTTCTTAAAGTTAGTCACATCTATTCTCAAGGTATGGGATGCATAGAGGCAACTCAAACGACTGCATGAGTCATTCTTCCCTCAGAGAATAAAACAAAACCCACACACTTGAACACCTGCATAGGCAGCTCAAGGTCAAGCCTGAAGAAACCAGGATATAAAGCCAACACTTGCAAATCACTTTTGGGGGTAGGTGGAGGCGGCGCACATTTAATCCCAGCAAGGGGAGACAGAGGCCAGTGGATCTCTGTGAGTTCGAGGCCAGTCTGGTCTACAGAGAAAGTTCCAGGACAGCCAGGGCTACACAGAGAGACCTTGTCTCAAAAAAAAAATAAAAGCAAAAGCAAAAAATCAAAACTCAAAACCAAACGAAAACAGAAAAACCAAAATAACCAAAACTAATCAACCAGCCAACCAAACAAAGAAACAAATAGAAAAGAAATCAAATTTTGGTTTGGGTGTTTCACAACACACTTTCACCTGTTTTTCCTATATACGTGAAATAAGGAAGTAGTTACAAAAGAAAGAAAAAAACAAACAAAATGCCCAAATCTAGTCTAAATTAAATTATGAGAGTATAATGCTGGAGAGCATCAGAGTTTCAGTGTAGTGTCTACAAAGGTTGCACAAGTATTTGCTAAATGGCTAGAAAGAGGAGTAGGTAGATAGAGCTGTTGAAAATTCTGATGATATGAGTTCGATTGGTTGAAGAAGAAAACCAACTCCCACAAGTTGTTCCTCAGATCTCTATTACTACACTGTGACATGTGGACACCCAGACACACCACATATATGTAAAATAAATGTTAAAAAAATATCTGTGAATACTTACTCATAGCTCCTCATTTTGCTCTGAAAAAATTAATTATAAAAGCAAATTACAGGCTGGAGAGATGGCTCAGTGTTTAAGAGCACTGAGGTCTTCCAGAGGACTAGGGTTCAATTCCCAGCACCCACGTGGCAGCTCACAACTGTCTGTAACTCCAGGATCCAAAAGCAAATTACACAACTTACTTAAAATGGTCTTTAAGTCTATCAGATTTTTATTTTGTTTTTTCTTAAACAGCACTGAATGTTGAAAATAATTTAAAAATTTACAAGGTCAAGTTTCTACTTTGGGGCCACAGACCAATCCAACTGGGTCATGGCAGAAGGGTAATCTTGGTCTTTTTGATTTAGGCACTCTGATAGAAAAGCAGCAAGGACTTTCACCTTCAGATTTTGACATCTACAGACTGGTTTGTGGAATCAGGAAAATGACAGATGAGACTTAACAGCAAATTCTGTTTGTTCATGTCCCAGGGATATAATTGAATTAAAAATGCTGAGTGAGCAGTTCCAAAGCCTGGAAAGGATCTCACTTTATACTATTTATGATGTGTTTAGAAATATCTCAGAGGTAGAAAATTTAACAGCCTATACACATTCCTCTAGGCATTTCCCTACACTGACTGTCTTCCATAGAGATAAAATATTTGTCTATCATGAAACTAAGGGAAGATGTTATTCCCAATCAGAAGTACATGGATCTTGAGAGGAAAGGAAGTTCAGAATATTCTGAGGTTATTGGTCAGGAATTTAGGATGCCTTGCTTCTGACCGCAGACAGCCTTCTCTGTCTATAATACTATGATACTACATTTAATGTGCAACATTTGGATAAAACCTATTTTTATGGCAACAACATACAGGCATACATAAAATAGAGACACATGAGACACAGCTGTATCATTCTACCTGAACACTAGAAAAGCAAAACCCAAACACCTAGATTTTAAAAATAAAATAAAATAAAATAAAAACCAGTTATGTCTAAACCAGGTACTGTGGTGCACATTTTTAACTAGCCCTTGGGAGGCAGAGACAGGACGATCCCTAAGGTAGAGGCTGGTATACAGAGAGAGTTCCAGGGAAGTCAGGGCTACATAGACAAACCCTGTCTCAATAAACAAACAAACAAACAAAAAAGGAAAAGAAATAGTTATGTCTAAAACAATAATGATTTCTACCCTTTCCAATGAACTGCAGGATTCCAATGACTAATTGCAACCTTCTTCACCCCTAGAGGAGATGATGTGTAAAAACATGACTTTTATCTTGCCTTTGGTCCCTTAAGTGTTGAGCCTGAGAAATACACATACTCATTGAGATATACTATTAGTCACACAGCAGATCATTCCTAACACTAAACCAAACTACAAAATCCATAACCTACTTTCTCTTTGCTCAACTTTTTATAAAATTGTTTCTTAACAAAAATTTAGCCATTAGGGACTAGGAACGTAGACATTAATTAACTGTTCATACGACTCATAAAAAAGGGTTTCTAATAACTTAGGTCAGGCCAGCAAAGGAGTTGGGGCAGGAAGCAGGAGGCTGGAGAAGGGCAGAGGAGGGTTTCTGGCAATCCTGGAGGCCACCAGAATTACCAAGGGACCTACACTACTCCTACCCTCCCCAATACATGCCCATCCCCAAACACCTGAAGGATGATACAAAGATTTGGTGAAGGAGAGGAACAGATCATCCGTACCTTGGTCATGGGAATGTCTTTGGGGAGATGTGAATTTGCATTCTGGAAGCTGAGGTCCAGAAATCTCGGGAAATGCCATACAGTGAATTGCCCTCTGTGAGGCTTATATTTCTTAGCTCAGTAAACTTTCTGCAAGATTGTTAAAGATATTTGGTTTTTATTTGAATTAATGGTATAAAATCTTATCTATTACGCTTTCCTTCAACAGTATTTCACAAAATCCTAAAATATCCATGAAATGGCTCTATTGCATTGTATGGAGGCTCTGTGCCGGATTAAATCTCTCAAACCAGCACCATACTGCAGTGATCAGCTTTTAAAGACCATCCAGCTAAAGCCAAACTACTCAGCTAACGGTTGTTTACTGGGAAATGGTTTCACAGTGATCAGTAAAGGCATTAGTCACTGGAGAGTCACTATGAACAAGGTTTACCTCATCAGTTCCATGGGGTCCCTCACACCACAGACAGAGCTCAAACATCTGGGTAATCTCTGCTGTCTATGGATAAGTGAGGCCACTTGCCATTTCTTAAATGTCTTTGCTTTCAAGTTCTCACTCCTTTGTAGTAGGTTTTAGACACTACAGATCATGAGCCCCAGGTCCCAGGATAGCTGAGTTCACCCCACTACATTTGTAGACCACAGTGTCATGTTGTAATGTCAGCAAGATTGGCATCTACTCGTTTTTCTACTTGAAATTGTTACCCACTATGAAGATCTCAATGGTAAAGTCTAATTGATCATATAGACCTCCCCCACTACTGAACTGCTAGCTTTTCTATGAAGCCTTTTAATTGTCTGCAACTGCCTGGTTTCTCCCTCTCTTAAAACACTCAGTCACTCTGTGTCTCTTTAGACAACAGCCATTCTTCTTCCAACACCACTGGTCTTCCAATTTCATCCTTCATTTGGATGGTAAATTATTGATGGATAATAAGTTTGTCATTCTGAATAAATTATGGCTTTAGAAAATTGAGCAACGTGTCTAGGGTTAAACACAAATAGTAACAAGTGGCAACGTTGGAACTCACACCAGATCTGACTAACTCTAGCCCCAGGCTTGCTCCTTCCCTTAACCTCTATATCCCTGAACCCTTCCTTAGATAGCAAGTTAGCAGTTCCCACAGCAAAAAGGGACACGGAACACTGCCTATTGCAGGTGGGAAACAAAACTTCTGTTATCCTACTGATAGGCCACCATTCCTTAAAACATACTCTGGGGGACTGCTACATGTAATTGAGTTTGGAGGTTATTTTTCACTTTTACTTAAGATTTATTGAACTGGCAATATAACTCATTTGACAGAGTGTTTGCCTAGCATGTACAAGGCCATGGGTTTGATCCACAGCACGTTATAAGGCAGGGTGG
The DNA here is from genome assembly GCA_907164525.1 of Lophiomys imhausi. Taxonomy (NCBI): domain Eukaryota; kingdom Metazoa; phylum Chordata; class Mammalia; order Rodentia; family Muridae; genus Lophiomys; species Lophiomys imhausi. The sequence continues at coordinate 1,775,540 of CAJQZJ010031962.1, read as the reverse complement.
TAGATATCTGTACTCCCAGAACTTAGGAGGTGAAAGCAAGAAGATCACAACTCACTTGAAGACCAAGCAGCCCATCAGCTTCATATGTGTAGGGAGCCCAGGTCCAGTCCAGGCATGCTCTTCGATTGGTGGTTCAGTCTCTGTTAGTCCCCATGGGCCCAGGCTAGTTGGCTCTGTAGGTCTTCTTGTGGTGTCTTTGACCCTTCCAACTCTTTCAATCCTTCCCATAACTCTTCCACAAGACTCGCTGAGTTCTACCTAATGTTTGGCTGTGGGTCTCTGGATCTGTTTCCATTATCTGCTGGATGAAGCCTCCCAGATGACACTTATGCTAGGCTTCTATCCACAAGAACAACAGAGCATCGTTAATAGTGTCAGGGGTTTGCTCTCTCCCATGGGGTGGGTCTCACGTTGGGCCAGTCATTGGTTGGCCATTACCTCAGTCTCTCCTCCATCTTTATTCCTGGACTGTCTCTGACTTGGACTTTGTTGTCTGCCTTTGGATTCCTTTCTCCTAGCAGGGATGCCTTCTCTGGCCTCAGTAGAGGAGGAGGCACTTAGTCCTGATGTGCCAGGGTGGGTTGGTGCCAGGTTGAGTGGGTAGGGGGTGGGAGGCTGGGGCTGGGAGGAGAGGAGTGGAGGGAATAGGCTGCAATGGGGATATAGAATGAACAAATAAATAAATTAATGGAAAAAATCACAACTCTTCATCATCCTTGTCTCCACAGTGAGTTCAAACCCAGCTTGGGATACATAAGAGCCTGTCTCAAAAGAAATTTTTTAATGGGAAAGGAAAGGAAACTTGAAAAAGTTAAACAGATACTGGCAGCTTTATTCAGGACTCATGAGATCGTTTAACATGGCACTATATAGCAATACATACAGCTCTGTGTGTATATATTTTACATTTTAAAAGGCAGAAAATTAATACATCTTGTTCCATATCCTGAAATACAACTTACCCTTCATAAATTTCAGCTAATTCAGTAGAAGAGTGTCTTGTAACAAGGAGCCTTAATAGAAGCATTTCACAGTAGAACACATACAGTACCAAACCCATTTCAAAGTCATGAGAAAAAAAAAAATCCATGTTTACCGCCAGCATTTCTTCCCGGCCAATCCCCTTGCATCCGTTTGGCTGTCTTGCTTGTGGCACTGCATAAATGTATCTGCCAAACTCGCGTCGCTTGTCAAATGCTTGCCCTTTGTTTTATGTAAATCTAATTTGATAAAATTGATCAAAATTGTAAAGTCATTTAAATTTAAATAAATGCCTTTAAATAAAGTACCAAACCAAATGTTCTAAGATTTAACATTACTAGAATGAAAGCCAGCAACAGCCCACTGTGTGCCAGCTCGGGATGATTAAGTGCTGCCACCCACACAGCGTCTGACATTTAATGAGGAAGTCACGAGAAAGTAGAATGTGCTTCACACCATGATTAATATAGGGTCGCTATATTTAGTTTCTATGTGAACATTTTTCCCTCTTTTCCCCTATCACTGAACCCTACTGAGGACATGGTACAAATATGAAATCTAAAAATCACAAACTTTTGATGAATGAAACAGATGAGAACAAGGCAGACGATTCTAGGACAAAATGAAAACCCCTCTCCCACTGTCACTTTTAATCTAGTTGTAGTTATTTAAAGTAAAGTACAATTTCATATGTAACCTCTGACTGCTGTGATGGAGTGAGTTGGGGATAGCAATGATGGCATCTTCATTTACATACTTTTATCTGCAGTGAAGAGAACCATGTTTCTTCCCAGAGGGGCATGTTCAAATCCTACTGATGTCATTATGAATGAACATATGTGATGTGACCATATTTGGAAATTTGGTATCTGGAAATGTAGTTAAGTAACATTACGTCACTGAAGCTTGTAGTAGACCTAATTACAGCAGATCTAGAAAACTAATACAATGCTTTCAAATTTTTATGCTGTGATTACATTATCTATTCAAAAAGTAATCAAATTAAAGGAAACAAGTTCTACTTTTAAAAAATTAGTTTAATAACTACTGTGAACCTATGATATAAATATGGATGTTTTTCCTCAAAGCTTTACCTATTCCTTCATTTGTTCATTCATGTTCAACCAAGAGTCTACTCAGTGCTGAATGCAGTAGTCTAGGCAAGATTCTGAAGCGTCTACACTAAAAAAAAAAAAAAAAAAAAAAAAAAAAAACTTCCAGGAAAACAGATGACAGAAATCAATACTGAATGTTTAAGTCCTGGGAAATTAAGACCAAGTTTTCAGGTGGTCTTTGGCCATGTGGATGGCCTTTGTCCTTCCTTCTACTCAAAGATTAATGATATTGAATTCATGTCTATCACTGGTGGGTATGAGAACACAAATAAGATGAGACACAAATCACAAGAGAGTACGGTTTTTAGGTGCACACTATGGCTTAAAATTCGATCACAAATACTGAAAAAAATAAATGCTTTTTACAAAAAAGCAATAGTGGATACTTAAAAGATATGCAATTTCTGCAATGACTGTGAGAATGAGAACAGGACATGAGCAAGTCACACTGGAGGGTTCCTGCAGCTTAAGAAGAAGAAAAAGGCATCTTAAAAGTTATTTGGAAAAATACTACCCAAAACACAACTATGTATAGATCAGGCTGAGCACACTCCCTCACACGGTCCTCTCCCCTAACCTTCTGAAATAAAAAGAGGAAAAAGAAAGAAAAAAGTCCACAGGGCTGGAGATGTAGCTCACTTGTAGAGTACTTGCCTAGTTACACAGTCTTGGACTTCACCCACGGTACTACAGAAACAAAGAGTGGTGGTGCACAGAAGTGATTTTAGCAGGTGGGAAGTAGAGGCACGAGGACCAGAAATTCAAGGGCATTTTTAGCTACATGGCACATCTGGGGCAGCCTGGAAACACTAGATTCATTAGCAAGCAAGTGGGGGGAGGGAGCACAGAACTGAATTGTCTAGAAATTAGTTCAATCATTTTCCGATCTTAATGATAGGAAGCAAGAAAGGGAGGGGTGGAGGGAAGGAGACTGGGCTAGGTCCTAGAGTTAATGTCGCTGTGATGAAACGCCATGACAAAAAGCAAGCTGGGAAAGAAAAGGTTTATTTGGCTTACACTTCCACATCATAGTCTCTCTTCAAAGGAAGTCAGGACAGGAACTCAAACATGGCAGGAACCTAGAGGAAGGAGCTGATTCAGAGGCCATGGAGGGGTACTACTTCCTGGCTTGTTTCTCATGGCTTTGGCTCAGACTGCTTTCTCATAGAACCCAGGACCACCAGCCAGGGGTGATCCCACACACAATGGGCTGTACTCTTCCCCCATCAATGACTAATTAAGAAAATGCCTTACAGACAGAACTTATGGAGACATTTTCTCAATTGAGGCTCCCTCCTCTCGGATGAGGTTGTGTCAAGTTGACATGAAACTATCCAGGACAGGGAAGAAGAGAGAGGGGGGAGAGAGGAAGAAAGAAGGACAAAAAATGGTAAAGAAAAAGAAAAAAACAGTCTCTACTCTTAGAATCAGAGCCTTTTATTAGAAGTAAAATATAACAAAAGAAACAGACATTACTTAACATGTATCTTCACATTAAAAATAAAACATTTGTTGTCTGATTCCTATAATTTGCAGCATAATAGCACAGTACTCTTTAATATCTAATTGTGAATATGCATTAATATTTTAAGACAGAAAGCATCACCTTAGAGAAGCCTATTTTTAAATGCTTCTCAAAGGTGGGAGAAATAATAAGCTGTTCTCTTTATTAAGAATTAGATATGGGCTGGAGAGATGGCTCAGGCCTTAAAGGCTAGGTTCACAGCCAAAGTAAGTATTAGATACAGTCAAGTGTTCAAAAATTAACATGAAGTAAGACAAAGACTTACTATCCTACTTAATGAAATAACACTGCATTTATACTATACCCATAACGCTGCTGTCAATGGATTTGAAAGGAGGTAGAATCTGACTAAATAAGAAAACAGAGAAAGGGATGATAGGACAAGATCTGCTGCAGGGAGCACTGGGAGGGAGGCGAGAATAAGCAGGAGGAATAGAAGATTCTATTGAGACCAGTGGATCAATGGAACCGAATCGGAGACCCAGAAATGAACCCACACACCTACGGTCACTTAATTTTTGACAAAGAAGCCAAAAGCATACAATGGGAAAAGGAAAGCATCTTCAATAAATGGTGCTGGTCTAACTGGATGTCAACATGTAGAAGAATGCAAACAGATCCATTCTTATCACCCTGTACAAAACTTAAGTCTAAGTAGATCAAAGACCTCAACATAAATCTGGACAGACTAACATCAATAAAGGAGAAAGTGGGGAAAGCCTGGAACTCATTGACACTGGTAGCAACTTCCTGAACAGAACACCAATAGCTCAGGCGCTAAAACAATGAATAAATGGGACCTTATGAAATTGAAAAGCTTCTGTAAGGCAAAGGACACTGTCCTTAGAACAAAACGGCAGCCTACAGATTGGGAAAGGATCTTCACCAACCCAACATCCAACAGAGGGCTAATATCCAAAATATATAAATAACTAAAGAAATTAAACACAAAAAATCAAATAACCCCATCAAGAAATGGGGTACAGAGTTAAACCGAGAAGTCACAGAAGAGGAATCTCTAAAGGCCGAGAGGCACTTGAAGAAATGTTCAACATCTTTGGTCATCAGGGAAATGCAACTTAAAACAACTCTGAAATTCCATCTCACACCTGTCAGAATGGCTAAGATCAAAAGCTAAAATGATAGTACATGCTGGTGAGGATGTGGAGAAAGAGGAACACTCCCCCATTGCTGGTGGGAGTGCAAACTGGTACAACCACTTTGGAAATCAATCTGGAGATATCTTAGAAAACTGGGAATAGTTCTACCTCAAGACCCAACCATATACCCCTCTTGGGCATATATCCAAAAGATTCGAAATGAAACCACAAGGACATTGCCTCATCAATGTTCATAGCAGCTTTATTTGTAATAGCCAGAAACTGGAAACAACCCAGATGTCCTTCAACTGAAGAATGGATTAAAAAAAAAAAAAAAACCTGTGGCACATTTATACAATGGAATACTACACAGCTATCAGAAATGAGGAAATCATGCAATTCGAAACCAAATGGATGGATCTAGAAAAGCTCATCTTAAGTGACTTGACTCAGTCCCAGAAAGATAAACATGGTATGTACTCCCTTATAAGTGGATATTAACCATACATCACAGGATAACCATCCTACAACCCACAGACCCAAACAGATAGGAACCTAGCATATCTATCCTAGGAAAAATTTCACCCAGCAGTGAGTCATGGAATCAGCTGCAGGTTAGTGGAACACCTTACCCTATGGTGTGCCATATCAAGCCCCAGTACAAGTGGAAGCTCTTGGCCCTCACATGACTGAAGAACTGAGGGAGTATGATATGGAGGGTCCACCTCATTTGAGGAGAAGGAAACTACCAAGTAGAGGAATAATGAGGGGGGGAGGGAGAGAGGGAGAGAGGGAGGGAGGGGTTAGGAGGGGAGGAGGGAGGAAACTATGTTCTAGAAGTAACTTTAGAAAACAAAATAATACTTTTTTTTAGAAAAGATCTAATAAGCTAAAAATATCATAAAAATACAATATAAAAATTTCAAACTATAATTTACCAAAGGTATACTTGCCTTACTGGCATAAAAGGAAAAATGGCCTTAATTTCAGACAGGAATGTTATACTGCAGGTTACCACATAGCTCACACAAACTTGATAGCAGCTTAAAGGTTTTTTTGTTTTGTTTTGTTTTTTTAGATATAAAGGATATTTTTGTGGTTAGGCATTAAAAAGCAGGTAACAGGTTTAAAATACTGTAAATAAATTAAAGGTTACTACAGTTCAACCTGGTTTTCTATATCTCCAAGAGTTGAAAAACTTTGGAGCTAAGGTAGAATGAGAAGCATGGTGATGGCCCATGCCTTTAACTCCAGCAGAGACAGGAGGATTACTATAGAGTTAGTTTTCTTATAAATTCTTGAGTTACAAGGAACAGGGTGGTGATAGTGCACACCCTCAATCCCATCATTTGAGAGGGATACACCCTTAATCCCAACACACCAGAGACAGAAACCTGCAGATCTCAGAGTTCAAGGCCAGCCTGACACAAAGCAAATTCTAAATAGAGAAAAACTTAGAGCCAGGGGTGGTGGTGCACATCTTTAATCCCATAAGTTGGGAAACACATGCCTTTGATCCCAATACTTAGAATGCAGAGACAGGCACATAGGATTTGGAAGGATTTAAGTTTAAAAGCTACTTGCAAAAGACATGCTGAAATTCAAAGTGAATTGTCCTTTGAGATCTGAAAATATATACAATAAAGGTTTGTTTAGTTCTAAAATATCAAAACAATTTCTTTTTAAATCTTAATTGAAAGATAATACTTTTTTTTATAAGTACTTTATTTTTTTTTCAAGTTACATCTCAGTCGCAAACCCTTCCCTATTCCCCCTTCCTGTCCCACCCTTCCACCCTCTTCCCCCCCCAACAGCTTCTCTTTTCATTCCAACAAATGGTTCTTTCTCTTATAACAGTAAATTCTATACAAAACAGCAGAATTAAATATACCACATTTATGAGAGTTAAATGGCCCAGTATACCTTCCCAATGTCCAGTTCATACATTTTAAATTGCAAAAAAAATCCCCTGAATTTGCTCCAGGAAAAATATTACCTGCTCCCCCTCCCCCCCCCCCAAAGTAATATCCCAGAGTTAGGATTAGGGCAAGACTTTGTTCTTATCCTTCCAGGAGATTTAAAGCATCCATCTAAGGAATCCAGGGACAACTGGACAACTGAAACCTCAGAAGAAAACAGATCAGACACCAAAGAAGACAAGCAGCCCATACGACCCAGCCCTGCAGACTTCCTCAATAGCTGTTTCCTCAAAAGTCTACAACCACAACAACTCAAAATCACTAAGATTGTTCAGCTCCACAGACTGTTCCAGCCAGAACTTCAGTAAAGCCCTGAAGCTCAGCTTCTGTCTACAAACTTCTTAGGACATTTAAATAGCTGAGCACAAAAGGATTTAACATCAAATGATTCTGTTAATATGCTTAACCGTTTTTTCATTCTTATTTGGGCACCAAACAGGTTTACTATGTCCCAAATCAGCAGGGAGTCATTTTAAGAGATTGATGCCCCATCTCCAGAAGGTGGGGTGGGTGATTTTTCCCCCCTTTGGTCATTTGATGGGTTATAGATACTTCTTGTTATTTAGAGGGAGAGATTACAAGCTGTTAAATGGTCTTGTTAAATCAGTTTTGGAGGTCAGACCCAGGGATTTCTCTCTTTTTCTTTTCTGTATCCTTCTTTCTCTCCTATGTAAGGGTGAAAAGACGAGAAAAAATGGGATATAGACATAATATAGGAATGATCAAGAAAAAAGGACAGATTATTGAATATGCTCTTATACCTTTGTATATTGATACAAAATTAAGATTATATGTGGCCACATTGGTATTGATCTTTGTACAATGATACAAAATCAAGGTTAACTCTTCTTAAGGTATTGTACCTAGGTAACACTTAAAAATTAAATGTGAAGTTTTGGCCTTTTGCTAGCAACTGTCATAAACTGCTTAGGATAATTAAGAAATGCAAACTAATAGTCATTCAAGCATGCCATTTTGTTAGGTATTAGGGCAATCACAGTTATTTTCTAAGTTAATCAGAAATCAAGTTGCTAAAAGACAAACAACATTTGCTTATTCAAGTATAAGGAGATAGATAGGGCATCTTCAAAAACCTCACAAGATCTGCAGAATATGGCATTCAAAGATGTTTTCTTAACTTAAGATTTTTTGATATCGAGACATGTCAGCTCCTGACAGCACCTCCTATTCTACTCCAAGTAGAAGATAAGCATCGAAGAATCTCCAGTGGGAGATGATTGAATTGGTGGTAAGCCATTCTCTTGGTAAGAAAAACCCCTTGCTGCAACTACAGACAGACTGCTGTCCAAAAAGGACAAAACTTGGAAGCAGGTAAGTCGACAGCCTAGCTCTGCCAAGACAGGGTAGGCAAGACCTTCATAATTCCTGCTCTACAATCAATGTCTGTCAGAGAAAGGGGGACAAACGGCTGAAGATTGATGCTGTAATGTATGGAGAGAAACTTGAAACTGTCCAGGCAGCCACTGGTATGTCATTTCTTAGTTTTGGAAGCTGCTGGCCCTGCACTTCCTGTACAATCAGATATATTTATCCCTCTCAGTTCTCTGATGTGGTTGAAGACTAGATAGCTAGAGTGTCATAGTTAAATTTTAAGTTGTTTAGGAATTAAGAGGGTGTTCTGATGTTTTTAAAATTGTGATGCAAGTTAGGCTAGAAACTGAGTTGGATATAGAACTTTAAACTCATGGAGATGGTTGGATAGTAGAATGTTAAAGTCAGTTGCCAAATACGTATGGACTGGACATTGGGAATGTATGCTAAGCCTTATAATTCTCATAATTGTGGCCTAATTATTTCTGTTGGTTTGTATTGTATTTGTTGTTATAAGAGAAAGAGCCATTTGTTGAACTGAATGGGAGAGATGTTGGGGGTGGGGTGGGGAAGATATACCTTAAACTTAAAAAAAAAAGGGAGTGGATGGGGGGGTTGAGAGGGAAGCGGGTGGGAGGGTGGGACCAGAGAGGAGAGTAGGGAGGGGATTGAGATGTAACTTGAAGAATTAAAAAAAAAAAAAGAAGAAGAAGAAGAAGAAGAAGAAGATGCTGTTGATGTCTCCCTGCTCAAAATGCCCAGAGTCAATTTGACTGAGTCAACAGTGGATACTGGCTCATTGGGAGTTGGTTTCAGCTAAAAATGGAGACTTTTACGAAAGGTTTTTATACGGCTCAAAGGAGTATTTGAGAGAAACTTTAAATAACACAAATCCAAGTGCAGATTCTGTGCTTTGGGGAAAAAAAAACCCTAAGACATTATTTCCCCAAGAATATGAAGTAGCTGGAAGACATATTTGGGAGTAGAACAGTTTGGAGTATTGCTAATCTAATAGAAGTGAAACCTCCCACTTCACCGCAGTAAAACTTTATGATAAAGCTCCATCTGGAGGACTGGAAAACATTGCTGCATTTATTCTCCAGAAACATATACATCTAAGCAGCACAAGCTCTTTTCAAAAGCACAGACTAGTCCCTTCCCAAGAAGCTAGTTTGCCAAACCCTCACCTTCAGAAATGTCCTAAGAGCTCTCATTTCCATTTTTCTATTTTGACTGGAATCAGCCACAAATCTGAAAATTCACATTCCCTATCTGCTTTTGGATATAGATAAAATAACTAATATACAACATCGAAGGTGAGGATAAATGGAGGGAAGGAGAAGGCAAAAAGAAAAACGACTACAGTCAGAGCAAAACCAAGAACACTGCTCCTTTCCTACTGCTGTCAAAAGGCACAAGTTTCCTCTCCATACAGGGAATTGCCTAATTGTAGAAAAAAAGCATGCCCAGCACACCTTCTACATCAAAGGGGATGCTTCATGGGATGCTGCACACTGTCCCCTGAACATGGGAGCCACACAGAGGAGCAAGGGCTAACCCCAACAGAGGAATGCTGGCAGAAGCCCCACCTCCATGCACACCATCTTCTTTTCCTGTTTGTGCTCTCTTCTCCTCTCAGACCCACCCCACCTCCACTTCCCAGACTAGGGTCATCAGAACAGTATCATCAACACCACTTGAGAACTTGTTAGAAACAGAAATAATCTTGACCTTCAGAATCCAAAGTTGTTGAGTAAAGACTTGGGAGCTGGTATCCTCATAAAAATTCCTCGGGATTCGAGTCTGAATAACTAATGTCCTAAAGAAATGTACTCTCTGTCCATTCACTCTGCCTTTGGATCATGTGCCACTCTAGTTGTTGCTAAGCATTAGCATGCATCTACATGTATTAGTCAGGTTCTCTAGAGGAACAGAACTGATACAATGAATACAAATGTGGGGGTCTTATAGATTGTACATATATAATCTATGAAATTTATAAAATTTATAGATTATAAAATTTATAAAATAAAGATAAATTATATATAATTTAATATATTTATATATAATAAATACATTATTATTTATACTTATAAATATATAATAAATACATTTATTTATATTAAATTCTATTATATTAAATATATAATATGCTATATATAAATATATTATATTAAATATATTATATATATATATATATTATAGGGGAAATTATTAGAGTGCCTACAGGCTGTGGTCCAGCTAGGCCAACAATGTCTGTCTACCAACAGAAAGTCCAAGAACCCAGTAGTTGTTCAGTCCATGAGGCTGGATGTCTCAGCTGGCCTTCAGTATATGCTGGAGTCCTCAAAGTCGGCTCTAATGTTAATGAGGGAATGGGCTTGCCATCGAGAGCAAGGGCAAGCAGCCAAAGAGACAGCAAGCTTCCTTCTTCCATGTCCTTTGCACAGGCTGCCAGCAGAAGGTATGGCCCAGATTAAAGGTGGATCTTCCAACCCCAAAATATCTGGATTAAAGGTGGGTCTTCCCACTTCAAATGATTTAATCTAGAAAAATCCCTCACAGGATTTTAGTTAATTCCAGATATAATCAAGTTGACAACCAGGAGCCATCACAATACATTTCTGACTAATTTAAAAGATCTTCCGGGACAAAAACATTCTTTTCCCTTTTCTTGTCCTGTATTCAGGAGTCCCTTACCTTCATAGAGGTAACAAGCAAAAGAAACTATAAGGACCATACATTCATAATAACAGGAACTGGAGAGGAAGGAATCCTTGGGCAGAGGTCTTGCCAGAAGTACGAAACTATCACCCAGCTGAGATTTCCATTCTCCATAATTATCTCAGTCAAAGACCTCGCTCCTCTAATTTGCAGTCTCTAGGGATCACTAGGAAAGAGCCCTTCTTTTCAGTGATGGAACTGTTCTGCTTCAGAATGTGAGTAATCCAACGGAACACAAAATTTGTAAAAATTATTCCCCCAAAGGCTTGGAGATCTTAAACGGGGAGAAGCTGAGGAGGTGCAACGTTTCCCTCTCAGAAGCAATGGGGTCACATAAGACGCTTCCTTAGCTCTCTCTGTGGCACAATATAACTTTGCCAGCTCTTTTAACATGAAGATGTTGGGGTTTTTGTTTGTTTGTTTGCCTTCTGCTTGGTCCATTAGGAATAAAAACAAACATTTTCTCTCACATAGGGTATCCTCACTGTACTTGAGCAATGTGTAACCTGTTCCTTGGCTAATGATTCCAGTTCTGAGTGCCCTGTTCAAGGCTCGGTGATGGTTCCTGGGGAGGCTATAACCACAGGAGTATACTTCAATGCCACATAAACTAAATGTGTTCTGTTAGCACGAAGTACAAACCCTAGGAAGCTAAATGTGCACAGTTGTTCATATTATGAGTGAAAGAGCAACAGGGCCTCTGTCTCCTGAACCTGGTGCTTTAAAAAAAGTGTGTGTGTCGGGGGGGGGGGGGAATCACTGTACATATATAAATAAAGCTCCCCTAGGTTTTTCTTGTTGTTGTTTACTTCTCCGATACATACATCTGCAAGTCTGAAAGTCAATCTGAGAGGAGCCAGGCTCTCCCAAAATGCATATGGGAAAACCTCAAGCCCCAATGAGATGGTCCTGAGGTATAAGGCCTTTGGGAGTAAATAGGTCAGGAAGGTGGGGCCTTCCTTCCTGGTGCTATTTGTAGCTTTACTTAAAAAATAATAAATAAATAAAAAACCACCAAACAAAAAAACAAAACAACAACAACAAAAAAAAAAAAAAAAACCACCAGAAAGCTCTCTTTCTCTCTTCTTCCTCTCTTCACCAGATATGCGGACAAAAGAGAACCATTGGAGCAGCAAGAAGGACCACACTGGGAACCAGTCATCCAGCACTTTGGTCCTAGACTTCCTAGTCTCCACAACTACGGAAAATAACACTACCAGTGTATGACGTTTTGTTACCGGAATCCAAGGAGACAAATACAAGACTCAATCCTGAACTTCCCAACAATGATCTCTCACTAGAACTCTTAACCCAAACATTGGCCAAAGATAAGTCTTTGGTTTGCATGTATGACCATGTCAGCACATGTGTGAACTGAATTACCTCTATGCAGTCCACTTGGATTACAGTGGTAGCTTACAGAAGCAACTGGCAGTCAGCATCCAAAAATAAAGGCCATTTTCATGAACCGATACAACTAGAAAGCAACAGAAAAGGGTTGGATAGATCAGGGGTGTTCAGGATGGCATGGCTGGAGACAGGAAGCTGTTAGACAGGAAGTGCACACTAACACAAAAGGCTCCTCAGTTGAAATGAATGTCTTCCCCACCTTGCCATGAGCCTGGAAGCGGGGAAAACTCTAAAGATGGAAAATGTCAGATTTCTTTCTGGCCTGGTGAGACTGGAAAAGGTTCTCTGTTAGAAATTAAGTTATCCAAACAAATTTTAATAGTAAATAATTTTATAGACCTATATAAAGACATGTTCGTACCCTTGAATTACAAGCGATTTATAATTTTTGGAGGAATACTCAAATATAGGCCTCTGCAGCAAAATTCCAGAAAAAAAAAATTCAGATTGGCAAAAGAAGAAGAAGAAGAAGTAAAGCTTTGTCTTTGAGAAGGTTCCTGCAGAGCTAGAAGTTCTAAAAAGTGGCAGTGGTCCCTTTCTCTGTGGCCAGCTAGCAAATCCACGCCTTTCCTCTGGGGTTCTCAGACTATGATTAGCCGCCTAAGTGCAGAAGTCATTCCTGAACCATAGGAAAATAGCAATGGCTGTTTATCACAGTCAGGCTTGGCCTGCCACACTCAAAACCAGTATGAAGTCTTTTCTCTTTCCCTTCTGTGTCATTAGAGACAACGGGACCGCACCCTCCCAACATGGTGCTCCAACCACTATAGTCGTGCCCACCCAGACCCTCAGCATTAAGTGGACTGCTGGTAACTTGGTGCAGCGCTGCCAAGTTTTCAGAGGCCCCGCTGTTTGCAGGGAAATCAATTCATCTAAATAAAAGATTCAGTGGTACCCGCATAGAGCAATAACAGAGCGTCTGCAGAAACGTGCAGAGCGCTTTTGGAGAACAGCTTCAGGCTCTGGTGAGAGGCTCAGAGAGATTGAATTCTCACATTTTATTTGCCAGTGTTCTGCTGTAAATCATCTAAGCTCATGAAATGAGGCATGATGCACATTCAGAACCCTGAAGTAATAAGGGTCTCTAAGTACCAATATAACCTTCCTGTTCTTAATCAGCCGGAGGCCAGCAGTTTCTCCTCATGCCATGCTAGCAAGCGTGACAGGGAAAACGCACACAGCAACATATCCAAAACCAGAATGGCTCCAACTCCTTCCTTCAGAAGCCCTGGACCTCTTGTTACTTTTACAAGTCATTTAAAAATGAAGCACTAAAAGCAAGAATGTTAAACACTCACGATTGGCATTTAAACAAAAAAATTTTTTTTTTTTGTCATTTGGGTGCAAAGTATATTCTTCCAATAACTTCAGAGCTGGCGATATGCCCAGCCAGTGTTGAGGACCAGACTTCAGATCCCCAGAGCCCAGGTAAAATGCTTCATAGGTATAGCAGACAGCCTGTAATCCTGGCACTTAAAAGAGTAAGGCAAAGCAAGCTGGCTAGTCAGGGAAGCTGTATTCACAAGATTATGATTCAAGGGGGAGGTCCTGTCTCGATCAGTAAGGGAGAGGGTAATAAAGGAAGATTCCTGATGCAAATATCCAATCTCTATTAGCACATAAACACACATGAACACACCAACATACATGTGAACATGCATCCACACATGTGTACCATATATACATAATAAACAAATTTTAATAAAACAATGTCACAAATCAAACAAGTCCTCATAAAAAACTTAATGTTTTTATACTTTCCTTAAAAGGATAAGCAATATACCTTAATAATACTTCAGGAGTAGGCCTCATGCCAAATGGGAGGTATAAAGAGTGTGTTCTTTCTGATTCAAAGTGAAATGTGTAGAAAGGAATAGTTATCGTGAAGAACCCTTAAAAAAAAAAAAAAGAGTGTCAAGAAGGAAGGAAGCAGGAAGAGAAATGCAGAAACCTCACTCAGTCATTACGCATATGCAGCATGACCTTTAAAAACACACACACCCTGGATTGATGCTTGGTCCTGGATTTGAACCCAGACACTAACTGCATGACCCAGATAAGTCTCACTTTGTAGGGAGCAGAGAAAACCTTTAACTGCATGCCAGGCACCATGCCAAGTGCATGCAACCCTTTGCATTAAACACTGGGCATAGCGCCTGGCATGGAGTTGGACTAGCTGGCCCAGCCTATAAGTCATATATATATATATATATATATATACACACACACACATGCATATATATGTATGTATATATATTTTTTCATTCTATCTGTCCTGTTCCTCTAGAGAACTCCAACTAATACAAATAGTAAAACTATGTAACAATGTAACATTACTCCCAACAAATAATTTCACAATATTGGTAGAAGGGTTATGAAGTTACAAAATGGAATTGGGAGCACTAGATCAATTAAGTTCATCCCGTATCAATAATCCTGTCCATAAAGGGAGGCTTGATTCTACTAAAGAACATAATTTAGGTATTCTAGTTTGAATAGTCATAACAGTCACCATTCTAGATACATTATACTACACCAAAAACCCAAAGTTGACAATGCAATGGGTGGCGAGGAGCTGGAGAAGGAAAGGAGAATGAGGGGCTGCTGACACTAGAGACTGGGATGGCCACTGGAACCATGCAAAGTCTTTCCTTGAGTGGTGGACCCTACATACATCCTGATTTTGAACCAAGAACTAGATCTTTCAGTTTTTGTTAGATACATGTGAAGGTCTAGTCATTAGAGCTGGTGACTTAGGATGCTAGCTCCTGTAAACTGACACTGTCTGGTTTTAGGTAGATGTATGTTACAGACATGGACACTATAGATTTTTTTTAATCTAAATAAAGTTTGTATTTAGGCCTAAAGGTCTTGAAAGACCCAAGGCAGAAGTTGCTGCAGAGTTCCTAAATAATAAGAGTTCCTAACTGCAACGTGGTCCCACATTTCAACAAGACTCAATATTTCAATGACACTTTCTACAGACAGTTTCATATTATTGTTTGTGGCCTGGACTCTGTCACAGCTAGAAGACAGGTCAATGGAATGCTAATATCACTTCTAAATTGTGAAGATGGTATGTTGGATACAAGCTCCATTGTCCCTTTGCTAGATGGAGGACAAAAGGCTTTAAAGGAAACACCTAGGTGATTTTGCCTGGAATGACTGCTTGTATTGAAAGCACATGAACTTTATCTACCACAGGTCAATTCCCTGATATGCACCATTGCACCAATGCTGAGGCTACCAGAACACTGTATTGAGTATGTAGGAATGTGGCAGAGGCCTAAAGAGCAGCCTTTGTAGATGGGGCTCCATTAGATGGTGATGACCCTTAACATATTCAGTGCATTTTTCAAAAGTCTGAAAGAAAATCTCACAATAGCATATTAGAGGGGTTACCTACTGACTCACTGAAGGGAGACTAAAACAAATTATTCCTGCAGCAGTTTCTACAAATGCACCCACTGTAAGTGAGGCTTTTTAAGATAGCCACAAGTGTATACATCCCCCTTAATAATCAGTTTATATCCAATGACATAGATGGGCTGTACACAAAGACACTGAAGCAGAGAAACAGGAAAATCGGCCTGCTTATAATCAGCTTTCTCAAAACATTCAGTATTCCCCATCACCTAAACTACAAGAGGTTTTAGACTACCTAACCTATAGTGCTTCCCTGCAAATGAAATCTCCAGCTATTGCAGCCACAGTAGAGGGAAACACAGGACACTTTACTTACAGTCTGTAATGCAGAACAAACAAGGCCAAATCTTTTCAAGTTGTTAAAAGAACTGGGACTCATTGGTGGATAAGAACTGGCTGTTGTTAATGTCATTATAAATTATTATTATATTCATTTATTATATGTAAACATATTTATTTTAGATATAAATATATTTATAATATGTAAATATATATTTATTTTAGATATAAATAAATAAAATGAATAACTTTTTAACTTTACAAAGTTCTCTTGAAGACTAGATTTTGAGCTTGGGCTGGTAAGAATTTTCATTAATAATATAGATAATGATGCCTGGAGAGAAAGATTATGAACAAATGTATTGCTTCATTAATGCAGGACAAATTGTCTTTTGTGGTTATTTAACAATTTGTTATTATGGTCAAAGAACATGTTCCTCAGCTTGAATTTCAGTGTCCACATGTATAGAAATGTATCCTTGAATAGAAATAAAGAATTAAGCTTTAAGAACATTAAGTATTATAACCTAACATCTAGAGTATATCAAGCATTGGCTGTTTCTTCATTACTATGCATGTAAGTGTGACTTTAAACTATCCAATTGTATTACAACATAATACTTACGCATGAAAATAGAAGATGTTTTTATGTATTATTTGCAATGCCACAGAGGACAATATGTACATTTTTAAACCATTGCTATTTAAAAAAATGTTTAAACAGTTATCATTATTTTATACAATTTATTAATAAAATTATATCTTGTCCAAAATAAATAAATAAACTCAAAGTGGCTTAAAACAATGACAGTGTTTACTGTGTTCATGAATCTGCAATCTGGAAGGTACTCAAGATAGTTTATGTCTGTTCCACTCCCGTCAGCAGGGCCTGCTCTTGAGTTGCAGCTGGAAAATCATGTGATGGCTTGCTTATTCACAAATCTGTCCTGTCACCTAAACCAGGAAAACCGCTGGGGGCTGGAACAGCTGTGGGTCCTCTGCCATTCCCTGTTAACCGTCATCTTTCCATGTGATCTCTCCTACATGGTGAAATCGGAGGACCTGGACTCAGGACTCCCGAGTTACTTTTCCATCATCATAAAAAGTACCTGAGACACATTGAAAATCATGAAAACGGGCATGGGAGATGGCTCAGTGGCACCTGCCGCTACGCCTGGGGACCTGAATATAATCCTGGAGGCCTACCTGGAAGAAGAGAACCAGCTCCAATGAGTCGTATGCTCTGTGGTAAGCATGTCCCTCCCACTATAATTAATTGTAATTTTTGTATAATTTTTGTATAGTTAATTGTATAAATAAGTGTATTTTTTTTTCCAAAGGAAAGCTTAATTTTTGCTTACGGTTTGAGAGCTTTCAGCCCACGGTTAGCTGAGCTGATGCTTTGGGCTGTAACAATTCAGATTATGGAGGGAATGACTACAGAGGAAGTTGTTTACTTCACAGAACTGGGGAATGATGAAACAAAGAAGCTGGGGTCCTGATAGCCCCTTGAAGCACAAACTCCCAGTGACCCAGCTTCTTCCCATCACAACCTCTTAAAGGTCCTACCTCATCACAGCTGGGCAAAAAAAGTCTGTAACTCACAGCTCTTTAGGGGGCACTCATTTAAAACAAACAACAAGCAAGCAAAAAACAGAAAGGAAATGAGGCCCGGGAGTTAGTGCCATTGCCTTTTACAGCGTAGCCTAATAACTCACATTATTTCCAGCCCACTACAATCTGTTGATTTATCTGGGTTTAATACTGGGAACACAAACTCCCACTTCTCCACGGAGGAGCGTGAAGCCACAATGCAAGAGGAACTTACAGGATAAACAGGAAACATATGCGTGGAACCAATGTTGGAAAACATAATCTGCCTCAGTTACCTTTCTTTTCACACGGGGTACTGTTGGGGGTTTTGATTAAATGCCATAGGAACCAATTTTGGCAGTTTAACAGGGATTTCTTTGGTAATGTAATGAGGACTCTAAAAGTCGAAGAGAAAGGTGGAAGGCTGACCTGGAAATGAACCAGGATTGTGAGAGTCTGAAGGGAGATTGGGAACAGAGAACAACACACCTCCGTCATCGCTGCTGTGATTGAACAGCGATGTTCCTGGGCTCTCAGGGCCACTAACAGTAAGAGAACAAATCGTTACACCATCTTTGAGCCATGTCCTCACAGTCTGAGGTCTCAAGTCACACGTCTGAGTTCTAGCTTCCAGGGGCCCAGGGTGACCCCTTTAGAGAAAGCCCGCTTTCCACAGAGGCTCACAGAGCAAAGGCTTGGCTTCCAGTAAGAACAGAGGGACAGACGGTTGGTGGCCAGCAGCCCAGCAGAGGTCTAGTACGTACAGCTAACTGATAATTTGACATTTTTCTGTGAATGATACCATTTTCCAGCAACCCAGGACAATAGCAGAGGCTGGTTACTGAGCAGGTTTTAACCTGGAATGCAAATCAATTGTCAATCCACAATACCAGTCCATGTCTTCAGAGTGATATTTATTAAAAATTCTACTGGAGCAGGGCCAGTTCTAAGCCTCTGGATTTCCCACAAACACAGTGTGCTTGTCGTCTTCATGGAGAATGGGGTTCATAGAATGGGTGTAGGGCAGATGGCAGCATCTACCTCGAACTGTTTTGAATTGGGTAGAAAATCTGAGGGATGATGACTCAATTACCAGGTCACGCGGCATCTAAAGCCCTAGACAATTTATGTGGCTGACTGTAGCAGTAGAACTCAGCAGAACTGCTAATTCCAACATGGGACAGACACCACACCAGACCTTACTGTACCCTTCCCCTGGAGACAGACTCTCCTCTTTTGCTTTATTTGGTATCCAGTAAGGAAGTACTAAGTACTGGTGGGAAGTGAAGACTCACACAAAAGGTAGCTGTGTAGAAACATATGCCACACTGATTTTCTTTTTAAAAATCACCTTACGCAACATTAACACCTTAGGATAAAGACCCTTATGTAAACCCTTTATAAAATTTTGAACATAAATGCTGACAGACAATCCCAAAGCACTACAACTAAATATGGCTATACAAATTTTTTAATGTATGGATTAGTAGCATATTTAGTGATTTTTCTCATATTAAGAATAAATTAGCTGGACAAGGTGGCACACGCCTTTATTCCTAACCTTTGAGAGACAGAAATAGGTGGACCTATGAGTTCAAGGCTAGCCCGGTCTAAAAAGTGAGTCCAGGACAGCTAAGGCTACACAGAGAAACCCTGTCTCAAAAACAAAACAAAAAAGAATGATTTAAATTCAGTCAAATACTTTTCCGTTGTTACTTCTCAGCATAGTTCTGATTCTACTTTTGGTCAGATAAATATAGCTGTCATGAGATCAGGGGACTTGGCTGGTGTAGCAAGCTCGCTGCTGTATCCCTGTTACTGGTAGAAAAGACATGGCAGGAGCTCAATAAACACTGTAACAACAGTAACAGCCGAGTGCTTGAGATTTGCTTTATTTTTAACTATGTACCCAGGAGTACAGTCCAGGGAGGACCAGAGCTGTTAGATCCCTAGAGCTGCCTAGTGTGGGTACTGGGAACTGAACTTAGATCCTCTGCAAGAGCCTTTCTCACTCTTAACCAGTCAGCCACCTCTCCTAATCCTAAAGAAAATAGAACAAATAGGCCAGGCATGGCAGTTCATGCCTATAATCCCAGTACTTGGGAGGTTGAGGCAAGACAGGAGTCCAAGGTCAGCCTCAGTTATATGTCAAGTCCGAGGCCACCCTGGGCTATATGAGACTTTGTCTCAAAAAATATTTTCTAAATTTAAAAAAAAAAGGTAATATAATTTCAGGGGAATAAAATCAATAATATCCAAGGACTATTTACTCTGGGTATCTGGATGCTAACAATATACTTCTTAAATTCCTCTCTAAAATGAAGATGCTTTAATATTTGCCCCCTAACCCTGACAGGGCCAAGACACACACTTCTTAAATAACTGAGTGCTTGCTGGCTGTCGGCCTTAGCGCACACTAAAAGCTCTTATCGTCTGTCGCTGTTGAAGGAGGGCCTCAATATGGGCAACAACTTATTTCTCTAAGAAGACTGTACAGAGTATGATGAGAAAAGATCTGCATCGCACAGAACACAGCTTCAGTATTAAGGTTCAGATGAAAATAATGAAGAAAAGGGAGCTTTAACTCAAACACAAAAGCAGATGCTTTCAAATCATGCTCTAGCCATATTCTAACTTTGCTATTGAGTCCACAAGACTCACAGGAAATCACGAGAAAGAGCGACATGTTAATAAGATTTTGAATGACAACTAAATGTAAAAAACTCTTCAATATTATAAGGAAAGCTGGGAGGTTGGGAGGGAAGGAGACAAGAAAATGAACACCTAAAGGCTACAGAGCCCGCTAAAATGAAGTGAGCCACCACATCTCAGTACAGAAGTAACCTTAAGGTGGAAGTAATTCCACACCAACTTAAAAGCTATCATGGGAGGATTAAAGAGTCTGCAATCTTTTTTGATAACACATAGACAAAGAGAAAGGTAGGTAGAAAGAAAGGAAGGGGCCAAGGGAGGGGAAAAGAGAGGAAGAGAGGGAATGACATTATCCCACCAGCCAGTTCCCTAACTGTACAAAGAAGAGGATGGGAAGACATTGAACATGGAAAAACAAAGACTAAATAGTTTCCAGCTTAAAAAGAAAAATCTGCAAGCCAATCTAATAGGGTAGAATTATGATTGTACGTAAGTCTTCAGATGGTGAGTTCTTAATTCACCTTCCAAATATATATTAAAGGCCCTTCTCTACCTTTGCCTTTAATGTTCAGTGCCAGCACTTCCACACTTTGTCACTTAGAAGGGTGAAGGACAGCACACGCTCAGTCTAGAAGAGAACACTCCCTGTGCATGAAGACCTCTGTGAAAACATCCTAACCTTCCACTCTTGCTCTTCCACGGGAGTTCAGCTGTGTCCCTTCAATCTCCCTTTGTTTCAGTTTTCATATCTTACTGTTAAGCAATTTTTCATTCTTCCAAACTAAGGCCTCTTCCCACTCAAGTTCATATCCTACCCAAATAGATTCAAGCAGTGCCAAATATAGCAAAATTATTTGCAGAGGTGTAACAGCCGACTCTAAAAATAAAATATATACATACATATAATGAATAATAAAAATGAATGTGTGTGTGTGTGTGTGTGTGTGTGTGCTGGACTGGTAAGGAAATAAATTTTCAAAGCATCCTAAAATGGATTCTTGGATTCCAAGCCAATTATTTTGAAGTTGTGTATTTAAATTTCCAGATTTGGGATCCAATCAAAGGGTCTTGCTATTTATTTTCTGAGAAATTATAGGCACATGCTCAACAGACTAGCAAGGTCCCACTTCTCCATCAAGATTTACAATGAAATCTTTCCCACAGCCACTTTCACTTTTTAAAATTATTAATTCATGATTTGCCAGCGGCTAAAACCATGCTTTCACATTTAACTGAAATGTTACAGCAGAGGGATTTAAATAGTCCTCTATTAACGCCTCTGTTTTCAAAAAATATATGTAAAGATCTCTATGTGGGAGGCCTTCAGTAAGTCTAATTATCAGCTTTAGAACCACTAATTACAATTGTAAGTCTTCAGATTCAATGTTCTTAAGGCCATCTGTACCCGCTAAGCAAAGAAATGACCATGAACTGCCGAAGTTCATTGTGGACCACAGAGGCACAGTGATGTGCCCAGCCTTTAGTGTGGGTCTTAGCTTTACTGTGACATCTTCAATTCTTGATTTACTAGTGATTTACCACACCCTACAATTGCCATCTCGCAAAAGCTCAAGAGCTCTTAATATAATGGCATATTTTTAAAATATATAATAAAATGAAACCCATCTTTTATGTGGCATGTCTCTACTGTGAAATAAACAATCTTGTATGGTGTTGTTACATTCTTCGAGGCCATTTAGGGTCCAATCATTTCCTTCGCTCTTTTGGAAGGCAGGAGAGATGAGCTTTCTAGACCAGAACTGCCACTGCAGCTGCTCCTCCTGCCATTGTCTTCTACTCTGTGGTCTGCCTTCCAAGATTTGGCATCATCCCTGGTCCAGAAGGAGAGGCAGAAGGTAGATCTGATGACTTGAAAACAAAATTTGAAACTCTGATGACGCAAAACACCATATATACTGTTAAAACACAAGGCTGAAAGACATAATTTTTAAAAAACAGGCCAAAGCTGGAGAGGGAAAAGGAACTAAACATGTGAACATGAAATTAACAAAGACAGAAGTATCTGTTTATAGTTATGCTATTGTTACATTGTAATTGTATAGTTCTGCCTCTACCCTAGAGGTCCTGTTAATGCACTTACTAGTTCAAGCTGAAGAATTACAATCTCTGACCCACATACCACGTCTTGCCATTTTACCAGCATGAGCTTGTTAAAGCCTCTCACACACTTTGTTCTATTTGATGAGGAAATCAAAGACACACACAGGTGGCCTGGAACAGCTGTGAAGGCGGCCCAACACAAAACCACTAAATTCCTTAAAATACAATTTCTGCTGCTGGTGGTGTTTGTAACTTGCTCAAGTCTACAGGTGCCGTCCTGCTGCAATGTCAAAAAGGGCAGGCATGGTAAAGGGTGAATAAGCAACTACTCCAAGTGTAAAGCTCCTGTATGGCTTCTGATCAAAACACACTTCTAGAAGTAGTCAGATAAAAGATGTAGCCCCAAGAACTGGGAGCGAGGCCATGACACTCTAAACCCACTGCAGGCACCGTTACTGGTGGGAAAGTGGGACCTCATTTCATGAAGCACCGCGTTTGCCTCCAGCTCTAGGAGTGTCAGTGTGCAAGTTTCTCCTCTGGGAATGCAAACGACAACTATCATATTAAATATGTTTGATTCAAAGTACAGATAGCATGGTATCACTGGTGAAGCATGACTAAAGAGCAAAAATCTCCATTCTGAAATTTGCAGCGAAGCTTTGCGCACTTTCCTACAACACAGCATTCGCATCAAAAATAAGTAAATCCCAGTTCTCCCAAATTTCAAGTGAGGCCCTGAAACCCCATTCCAATCTCTACCCTCCCCTAAGCACTGAACTCTTGGCAGGGAATCTTGAAGACAGGCTATAGTCCTGGAAGTCGCCTAGGTATTATCTGCTGCCAGACACTTCCCTGGTCAGGGGATAAACACCTACCGGCCTTCCTCAACACTGGGGCAAAGAAAACAGGTCTCTCCCCACCCTGCCTTTCTTTTCCCTTGCCCTTTTTTAAAGTGTCAGATATTAAGTACACTCACTGTGCTGGGTAGTTTTGTGCCAACCTGACACAGGCTGGAGTAATCTGCGGAGGGAACCTCAACTGAGCAAATGCCCGCTCCCAATCTGGTTGTGGGCAGGCCTGGAGGGCATTTTCTTGATTGATGTGGGAGGGCCCAACCCATTCTGCTTAGTACCACCCCTAAACTGGTGGTCCTGGGTTCTACACTAAAGCAGGCTGAGAACGCCATGGGGAGCAAGCCAGTAAGCAGCACCCCTCCATGCCTCTGCATCAGCTCCTGCCTCCAGCTTCCTGCCCTGTTTGAGTTCCTGTCCTGGTTTCCTTCTAAGGTGAACAGTAATGTGGAAGTATAAGCCAAGTAAACCCTTTCTTCTCCAACTTGCTTTTTTTTGGTCATGGTGTTTCACCACAGCATAGAAAGCCTGACTAAGTCACTCCATTTGACACCCATGGCTAGGTTACAGAGGATTAAAACAGGATGTATATGGCTAGTCAGTATTGGAAGCTATTCCTCATACTTTTCAGCTGCCATGAAATAAGTGTACTTCCTTATGGCCTACTCAGGCCGACCTCCTGTTTTAAAATGCACCCCCTTCTCCTCAATTACCAAAATGTGAAAAATGTGATCCTGAATGATGTCAAATGGTTTAGGCTATTCAAGATGAATTTTGATCATATATATCTCCCACATATATGCATGCATGTATTTTTTTTTCTAGGACAAAATTTTCTTCTAGACTCAACTCACAAGGAAGAAAGGTGAAAGGGAAAAAGTTGAGAAATGAAAAATGTCAAGAATAGTTATCTGAAAAGTAATAATATTTTAGTAGCATCTTAACAGTATAGGGGAGAAGAAAGCCCAGATGAACACTTAGGATAGAAATAAAAACAGCTTAGCAAGTCTGTTTGCCCTGATGTAAAGACAGAATACAGACTTGATTTTAGACCAAAGTGTCAGACGAGGTTCTGACTTTAAAATTCCTGCTATGTCAATTATAAGGTTATAGGTGCTTTTAAGTGTTTATTAAAAATGCAAAAACAAACAGTTTCCAGTAACTGTGTATGATTTGCTGATGGCCTTTCTTCTCAATTTATTAGGAAGTTGTAAATTGATTCTCAAGAATATAAAAGGCTTTTATATTCTTCATATATTAAAAAAGAAGACTTTTGTTTGAGTCTCAAAACAAAAAAAGTTACTCTGAGTGACTATGAATTAGAAAAGCAGAGGTAATCAAATGTCATAGTAATTGTTCAGCGTATCTCACAAATAAAAATAAGGAACTTAGAACATAAAAGGGATGAGTTATGTGCTTTGAGAGAGAAGCTTTACTATTGTCACTGCTTATTAACACAGTACCAAGAAACTCACATCCCTTTTTATAAGATCTTTAAAATGATTCTAGACACAAAAACTCAAGGACATTTGATGCCTATATTACATGACACATATCATCTAAAATAGTAACAATTAAGTAGTAAGTATCAATAATCTACAGTAAGTATACAGATGTTATAAAGGATGAGCCTTCTGAAGAAAAGAGAGTAATTCTGTAAAGCTCTGTCCTATTTCTTAGACCCAGGCTTGAGTAGGTATAATTTAGCAAATAGCTCTAGGGGCCTTTTAGTTTATAAAACCAGCATGTGGAACCACCCCATCGGTATTAAAGGCCTGGGGTGTATCTGCATGACAATTATATCTACTCTCAAAGACAGAAAGAATACTTTAAGTATTCTTAAATACTTAAGTAAGTGGGGGATTGGAAGGCTACTGTCTTGAAATGCAGACAAGTTTTATCCAGGTGTCTTTCTAACCATGGCTGAATGGGGAGCTGGGTGGGAGGGTGAAATCTCCTTATTTCTAGAAGGAGGAGAAAAAAAGCCACCAGATGTTTCCACTCAAGACAGGCTTACAGAGTCTGAGTAAAGATCACCTGGCAAGGAGACACTCTGTATACAAGTAAAACACCAAAATACATTTTAAAGAAAAAAATACAATTGTCTTTCACTAACTCCAGATACCAAGACACACATTTAATATTGCCTATTTGTTTAGTAATTCACTATGATTCCACCATCCACTTTTTAATAGGTATCCATTATCAGTTTTAAGTCTACATAATCCATTGAAATAAAGAATTAACTAAAGTGTATTAATTTGATAAGTCTCTATCACTCACTCAAAGAATTTACTACTTAAATCTGATAGAGGACACATTTGACGTAACTACATTTGAATGGGACAACACAATTTTAGAAGTAACTAAAGGGGGTTTAATTACTATATTATAGTAATTATATTTATTATACATAATTTATTATATAAATATAATAAATGTATAGTATTATACTAATTACTATACCAGTCAAAAACACTGATTTTAAAATGGCTTCAGATTAGGCAATCTTGTAATGATGTCCTGAAGGTCAACAGTAAAGTACTCCTTGGATTTTCCACTTGGCCTAGCACTAATGCAAAGAGCCCTCTAGGGTTGCATGCAGACCTTCAGGTGCTGCTCCACCACACACTTTATGATCTCATCAAGCAAGTCGTGCCTTGGTTGACAGTCTTTCTGCAGAGCAGTCTTCCTCATCAGCCATTAAACTAAAGCCATGTTAGAGCCTGATATTGGCCTTTTCAGAGAAGTTCGGCTCCCAACTTCTGATAATTGGCAACAAGGCTGGCTACATCAGAACAAATGATACCAATAATGATAGGAAGAGAACTTTTAAAATTTGGTTTTCAAAACCCTTCCTTGTTTGGCTAGGTTTTTGTTAAACCCCTATAAATTTCATTTTTGACTTGTTTCCATCTGCAGACACTGTTTGGAAGATTATAGTGCTGGCTTAGTTTGTTTTCTACATGATTCTGGGGACTAAACACATAGGTGACACTCCACCGCTGGCTGAGACCACTGAACTACATCCCCAGCTGGTGCGCTTTCGCCTCAAGTTTGGGTACCTGCTAGATTCAAGCTCAGTTATTCATTTATTCATTTGTCGGCGTGTGTATGTATACTGGATGCCTGTGGAGGTCTGGAGTTGACCTCTGGTGTCCTCCTCAATCACTCTCAATTTTATGTGTATTGAGGCAGGCTCTCACTGAATTAGAGCTCTCCAATTCTACCTAGTCTTGCTAGACACTCAAATCCATATACATATAATTTTTTTTTTTGAGGAGGAGCACAGTTTGAGACAGGGCTTCTCTGTGCAGCCCTAACTGTTCTGGAACACACTCTGTAGACCAGGCGGGCCTCGAACTCAGAGGTTCGACTGCCTCTGCCTCCCCAAGTGCTGGGATTAAAGGCGTGCACCACCACCACCTGGCTTCAAATCCATTTTTTATAAATATGATTTGGTTTTTTTAGTATTTCTACTTTATACTTGCAACTTCGAATTCACTGCCAATTCTTTTACCTTCTCATAAAGCGTACATTTCTATTCATGTCCTAGATTGGCCCTTTTGTGGAACATGTGATATAGTCCCAGCACTGAGGACACTGAGATAAAATAGCAAGTTTGAGGTCAGCCTGGGTTAAACAAGAAAAAAGCAGAAAAAAAATTAATCTGATACTTTAAAGATTTCAACAACCATCAATGCTTTATTTCCTGTTGAAAATAATGTACTCTGTTCTAATCCCCCATAAAAACCAAGCCTTAGCTCCTCTGGGCAAATACAGTTATACACACGACCATCCTTTTTATCTTACAGGTTTATTTATGCTTGGAACCTCTCCAAAAGTAGATGCTCAAGAAAACACATCTGCAAAAAGAACTGATACAGTTTTGAAACCAGCTGTGCCTAAATGGAGATAAAGAGACTCCTGGAGAATTCTGCCTTTCAGTTAAATACCCTTTCACTGACTGGTCAGAAAGACAAGAATGAGATTCCAAGCTGTCTTTGGGATGTGGATATATAAAGAGAGTCAGCAGGATCCTGCAGTTCAATGGAGTATGGTAGAAAATCTAATGAAATGTTCTGAATTAGGGAAGAGATTCTTTGGTGTTCTTCAGGACATCTTTGGGCTCTGCTCAAACCACTTTTCTTTATCTACCCAAGGCTCCCTCACTACCTGCACTCTCCCGGCTAATTAATCCATCTCAGCGAATGGCTACATTAGCTAACTCGCTCTGGAAGTGTTCTTAACCAGGTTCACAGATCCAAAGGGGCTCTGCAGAGGACTGTGAATCTTCTAGACCCACATGCTTAACAACTAAGTAGAAGCATCCAAACAGTTAGGTAGGAGGATCTCAGGCAGCACTGACAGTTCCAGCAGCTTCAGCTGGAGGATGACGATGAAGCTCGAAGCACGAAGATCCGACTTTGGATCTTCAGCACCCATGTAAAAAGTCATGCTTGGTGGCACACGCCTGTAGCACTACGAGTCCAAGACAGAAGGACTCTGGAAATTCACTGGCTGGTACATCTAGCCAATTGGTGAGCTCCACATTCAGTGAGAGACCTTGTCTCAAAAAATAATGTGAAGATAGAAGACCCCCCCAAATTGATACAAGACCCAAAATTGATCTTTGATCTCAGGCATATTAGCACTACACGTATGCTGCACACATGCGTTCTCGCACTCGCACGCACACACATACACACACACAGACACACACACACAGATACAGACACACACACATCCCTACAACCCACACACAAATTAAATAAGAACGAATAAGTCTTATTTATACGAGCACTGAACCAACTACTGACCACAAATTATGAAATATCAAACCACAGAGGCTCAGCTTCAATGTAATGGTAGAGCACTTATTCAGCATGAACAAGGCCACAGCTGCACTCTCTAGCACCACACACAGAAAAATGAATAAATAACAAATAAATACATTTTTAAAATTTCAAGCTGCAGCAACATACTTGATAGCCATATAACGCATGAGTGACCCAGTCACAGCCCAGCAATTTCAGAATCACACTTTATGTGTGTAAGTGTGTGTATATCCCTGTGTGTGTGCATACGTGCATGCAGGTGCATGGAAATCCGAGGACAACCTCAGATATTATTCCAAACACACTCTGCAGCTTTCTTTTTTTTAATTAAACAGGGTTTCTTCACTGTCCTGAAATCTGCAAACAGGCTAGCTGGCCAGTGACATCCCCACCACTACCAAGAATCTGCTTGACTCTCTCTCCAGCACCAGGGTTACAAGCATCCTCCTCCACTGTCTATCTTTGTGGCCTCGTCCTGGCTAGCTTCCTGTTGCTGTGATAAAGACCATGACCGAAAAGCACCTTGGGGAGGAAAAGGTTTATGTCCTGATCACCACAGTCCATTATCGAAGGAAGCCAAGGCAGGAAGTCAAACAGGGCAGTAACCTGGAGGCAAAATGGAGGCAGAAACATGGAAAAACAGTGCTTACTGGCCTACTCTATACCACACTCAGCACGCTTTCTTATACCATCCATGACCACCTACCGGGGGGTGGCACCACCTACAATGGTTTGGGTCCTTTCACATCAATCATCAGTGAAGGAAACACCCCTACAGACGGATCACAATCTGATGGCAGCAATTCCTCAACAGAGGTTCTCTCTTCCCAGATAATTCCAACTTGTATCATCAAGCTGACCAAAAAATAAGAGAACAGGCATAGATGCTGAGGATTAACTTCAGGGCTTCATGCTTGCAAAACAAACACTTTTATCAACTGAGTCTCTCTCCAATTTCAGAGTTAGACTCTCCAGGTATGGGACACCTCTCACACACTACAGATTACTTTAAGCTTGACTAGTGGGGCTGCAGAGATGGCTCAGGGGTTAAGGGCACCCTGTTCTTGCAGAGAGCCCACATTCTCTTCTCAGCATCCACATCAGGCCTTGCACAAATCCCTGTAACTCCAGCTCCATAAGATCTGACACTGACTTCTGGCCTCCACAGGCACCAGTATATTGAGGTGCCCGTACATACATGCAGGCACATTGAGGGGCCCATACATACATGCAGGCACATTGAGGGGTCCATACATACATGCAGGCACA
>CAJQZJ010031962.1:1729568-1746395 GCA_907164525.1 Lophiomys imhausi | reverse complement strand
ACATACATGCAGGCACATTGAGGGGTCCATACATACATGCAGGCACACACTTACACAGGAAATAAAAGTTTAAAAATCTGAAGTTGGAGCTTTAATGGACAATATCAACCTGTTGGGTGATGAGAGCAGATGACAAGCGAAGCTAAACAATCTTTAGGAAACAATCATTTAATAACAAAAGGCATTTGGTGGGGGTGAGGCGGATATACACACACTAAGCAGACAACACTAAATTAAGCTAACTGGAAGACAACACCAACCATCTCAAGGGCTGAAGAAGAAGGCTGAAAGGTTAACGCAGTGCCAGAGAACTGGAGGCTCTTGTTTTCTATCCATACTTCAGTGTAGTTTTCAAGTTTGCATTTAAAGGATTCTACAAGGGCTGGAGAGTTGGATCAATAGGTAAGGCCATTTGCTGCACAAGCATGTGGACCTAAGCTTAGATCCCCAGGACCCACATACAAGCCAGGACAGCCCACCAGAACCTGAATCTCCAGGGGTGGGCAGCAGAGGGTGGAGGGAGCCAGGTTGCTGGAACTTGTTAGTCAGCCGACCTGAATGAAACACCAGCAAGCTGCAAGTTTGGTAATAGGCCCTAACTCAAGGAAGTGACAGAACACCAGACATCCTCCTGTGGCCAAGTATGTACACATGTACAAACGTACACAAATACACATACACATTTAATATCTTAATGTGTAGTCTTTTATTTAAAATAAGATGATTTATAATTTATACTCATCATAAATTGACAAAACATTCAATGCGTGAAAATATGTATGTCAGGAGAAAGTGGAAAAATAAAAGTCACTAAGGTATTTAGTGGAGGAGAATGTCTAAGAAAAGCTAGTAAATGGATATACTGAGTGTTTATCAAAATTAGCTGAGTGTCCTCCTGCTGTGTAACAATCTGTCCCATTTGTATTTCTAAGAAAGCAACAGCCTGTTCTCATTTTTTCTGTTAAGCAGACCTATAATTTGTATTAAATTGAAGGAAAAATTAAAGCAAGAGGTATCTTTTTCCAATAGTGTTTTTAAAAGCTGACAGTCATTTTATTTCTGTTGCTATTTCACTTGTTTTGTTTTCATTACTACTTTCCTGAATATGACCAATTTGGCCCATAATTTTCCCAAGAATTAAGACTTGTCTGTGGATTTGGCAGTATTAGGATTTCAAAATGCTGTGTGTGCATGCACATAGGCGTGCATACAAGGGTGTGCGTGCACATATATGCATGTTCACACATAGTCATGTATACGTGTGTGTGCATGGTCACGTGCACACTGAGGAAGGATCTGGGATGGAGATAAAACTTGCTGTGAATCTTTTGGGTAACAATGCTCTCTAAACAGGACCCAAAGAGGTGATTGGCTATTTCAAATATGAAAGCTGACCCTCTGCTAAAAACTTCCCTCCTACCACTAATCAAAACCTGCCTGTCTTCACATGTCCTCAGCACCTTCATGTTTTTCAAGTCACTTGGGCTACACTAATATTGTTTCAGAATTGGAGGGTCACCTAAGCCAGGTTCAGCCAGCTAGTTAAGCCAAGTTAATAGTAAAAATCAGGAAAAGGAGACTTATTCAATGCACCACACGGGAAAGGGACAAAGAAAGAGATCCAGTAAGTCCCCACATCTGTCATCTGTCTATCTTCATCTCTGGAGTATTGAAATGCGATTTAAGTTTAAGCAGAGGGTCAGGGATATACACTCCTAAGCAATCCGATTTGGCCCCACCCACCAACAATTCAACACTCTCTGAGCTCCAGCATCATCCTGCAGGTGGTCTGAAGAGTTGTTAAAGCTGTATGGAATCTCCCCTCTAGAGTTTTCCTCTGACTAGTGTTTTTCCCTCTCAGAGCAGAATATTCTGGGGACGTTCCATTGTTCCAGTCTGACAGACACACTGAGAGACTTAAGTGTACTTTTGGAATATCTTCATTTCTGTCAGGCCAGTTATAATAGTTGACCACACGCATTCTGCAAGCCTTTCGATGCCTCAATCAAAAGGGGCTAGTGTAAACATTCCAGAAGTTTCCAGGCAGCTGAGTGAGGAAGTCATCTTCAATTTCAGTGAGGAAACTTTCAAGTCAGTTTGTTACAGACTTGATGTTACATTGTTTTCTTAATGTTTGGGGACAAAAGAATTTGGTTTTATTTATACTTTTAAAGATAAAATATTAAATCCACTTGGGGGGCATGTAAAATACCAATAGCCACTCTTCTCCATCATCTTCATCATCATCATCTCAGGAGTAGACAGAGCAAAGGGTAATGTCCCCACAGATGGCACATGCTAGTCCCTAGTTCTGTGAATATGGTCAGCATAGAAACAGATGTGACAAGCCAAAAGGTTTTATATTCCCTTCCTGGATCGTCTGGATGGGCCCAAGGCACCCATGTGGGCACAGAGCCCTAATACTCCAGGGGCAAGAATAATAGTGTTGTGACACATATAATTCTATATTTATATTTCTACATCTATAACTCTAGTACTTGGGACGCTAAAGCAAGAGAATTGTAAGTTGGAAGCCAGCCTGGACTACATAACAAGTTGCAGGCCTGTCGGGCCTATAAAGCAAGACTCTGTCTCAAGAGTAAAGGAAATCGAATCTGCAGTGATACCATCGCTAGGAG
The DNA here is from genome assembly GCA_907164525.1 of Lophiomys imhausi. NCBI lineage: Eukaryota > Metazoa > Chordata > Mammalia > Rodentia > Muridae > Lophiomys > Lophiomys imhausi. The sequence goes on along the minus strand of CAJQZJ010031962.1, from coordinate 1,743,756 downwards.
GAAGCTATGAGCCAAGGAATGCAGGCAGCGTCCAGACGCTGGGAAGAGCCATTTTCAGACACACGATACGCAAAACTGTAACAATAAGTGTGTGGCATTTTAAGAAACTAATTTTTTTGTAATTTGTTAAGTAACACTAGGAAACATTATAATCAATACAACAATTCCATGAGGCAACTCTACCAATGGGCGTAGTAATGATAGATGCCTGCATTCCTAGAACATGAATGCAGAAACAGAAGGTCATCTGTTTGAGATCAGCCTGGGTTAGGCTGCAAGACCCTGTCTCAAAAAAAACCAAATAAAGGAAAGATGATCTCAGAAGGACGGAGGGAGCTCATTATGTTTAAAACTGCTTCGAACGTTTGTTATCTGCCCTAAAATATAGGCAATGCATTTCTTCACATACATGCATACACAGAAGAACAAGAACACAAAATGTGTGTGGGTATCTGAAAGGGAGATTGATAGACAAGGAGAAAATTCCACAAAAGAAAATAATCAAGGGCTAGAAAGATGACTCAGTTAGTAAACAGCTTGCTGCAAAAACACCTGAACTTGGTCCCCAAGACCTATATTAAAGAACAACAAACAAACAAAAAACAAGCAAGATGGTGCATATTTGTAATCCCAGAGAGTCAGAAACAGGAGGATCTCAGAGGATTCCAATTTACCCAGTCCAGCCTCCCTGGCAAGCTCCAGGCTAATGACAGATCCCATTTCACAAACAACATAGACTTCCTAAGGAACTAAACCCAAGGTTCTCCTCTGCCCCTAAACACACACGTACACACACACACACACACACACACACACACACACACACACACACACACACGAGAGAAAGGGGGGGAGGGACAGAAGGAGGGAGTGACAATGGCAATAGGGGCTGGGGAGATGGCAGCATTGCTACACTGCCTGCCACATGAGTGTGAGTCCTACAATTTCATTTCTCAGAATATACTTAAAAACCTCAGTGTGATGGTTAGCACCCATAACCGAGGCCTGGGAGGCAAATTCAGGAGGACCAGACGCTCCCTGGCCTAGTAGAAGAGTCCAACCAAGGAGCTCCAGATTCAGTGTCTCAACAACAACAACATGGAGCGTAATTGCAGAAGACACCCAACTTCAATCTCTGTAAATGTTACTTATACTGTAGTATTACACTGTAATATTTATACTGTAAATGTTACCATACACTGTAAATGTTATTTCCTCACAAGAGTTAGTGAGATGAGATCCATACCCAAGCTTTACGAATACATGGCTTGGGCTGAGCCCAGAATATTTCTATCTAATTATCCCTAGAACTAGGCCTGGAACCTTCTAGCCTCCAGACAATCTAATCTTCTGCAAGCCTAGACATTGAAGGTTTCAGCTTCTACCCTCCACCTGCTGACCTAGGCCTAGAATGTTTCATCCTCCTAGACTTACTGTTGAATAACCTCACCCTTTCTAGTTCTTTCTGAACTCTGGATGGTTCAACTAAGCTGTTCTGGCTCAAAACTCCTCTCCAACTTAACTGATTCAAACTGGCTTCTCTACTTCTCATTGAACTTCTATTCCTTGGAAAAACTGCCTCTGAACTCCAGGAACTGCACTGAACTGCACTGTACTCCAGAACTCCTCTGTACTGTTTCCAGGAACTCTCTTGGTCTTTCTCTGCGATGCTCTCTTAAGTAGCTTCTCTTTCCTGTCTGTTCTCATAGAGTTGGGCATATCCTATCTCTGACTCATTCTGTCAAGTCTCTGATTTGTCACTTTGTGTGTCCCTCAATGAAACATCATTTTTTGAAATTAAAGGTGTTTACTAAACTCAGCCAGAGCGACTAAAGGTGTATGGTGTTTATATTGTAGCCAGAAGAATTAAGGGTGTGTATTCCAGTCAGAGGGATTAAAGGTATATACTGAGGGAGTGTCTGTACTCCAGCTGGATCACACAGTTTTTGGATGTGATCTCTTGCCAGAGCAGTATGTTACTGCATTAAAATTTCTCTATAACATACACTGTCACACACCCACATGAACACATACATAACACACACACACACACACACACACACACACACACACACAGTAAAGAAAGTTTAGGTCACAAGACCAACTTTGTCTCACCACTACAATGGAATTTATTACTTTTAGTATGCAATTATTTGTCTCCCTGCTGCCGTCTGGCGCTCCAAAAGCCTTCTCTTAAGGTCAGGGAGTATTCCTTGCATTTCACTATGGAAGACTAGGATGGAAGAGTGAGCCAACGGTACCATATAAATGAATGGAGTCTACACAGGTAAAGGACAGCTGTACAAATAAGGTTCAGAAAAACACACAGTCCAGCTATAAGACAAAAGGGAGGAGAGGACTTGGGGGTTTGTGTGTGTTTGTTTTGAGACGGCTGTTTTTTTGAATCATGTTTAAAGAGAGGCATTTCATTTACACTCTGAGTCACAGAGTGTGGCCTGGTTGATCTAAACACCAACACAAACCAAACAATTTCAGTTGCATACCAAAGCAGAATCCTCTGTTTTTATCCTAAGCCTGTGGTCCTTTGTTTTTATTTTCATTTATCTTTATGGATTTCATACAATGTATTTTGATGTGTTCACAAGACTCCTCCAGATCCTTTTCTATTTCCCTAACCCCCCAACTTCATGTCATTTTCTTCTTTATTTAATATTAATAGCCCGTCAACTCCAATTGGTGCTGTTTGTATACTCATGGGTGTCGGGCCATCTTCTAGAGAATGGCCCACCTACCAGGGGCCCTTAAAGAAAACTGACTCTGTCTCCCCTAGAAGAAGTCAACTGGCCGCAGGCTCCCAGTTAGTGCTACCCCCTCCCCCTCCGTGCTGGAATGCTGACTGCCTTGGTCTTGCTCAAGTCTTCTGCAGGAAGCCATAGCTGCTGGGAGCTCATAACTGTAGTGGTCCTGTCATGTCCATAGTCATCACCGTTTTGCTCGGTCCTCCCTAACCTCTGACTCTTACAATCTTCTCTTCCCCTCTACCATGATGGTCTCTGGATGTCCTGTTTGTGGCTGAGCATACCACTGACACTTATTGTCTGCATTTTGCTCATTTCCGAGTCTGTGCTTAACAGCACCCACTGCACAAAGAGACTCTTCTGATATGAACTATAAGGCACACTAATCTACAGACAGACAGATGTGCCCACGGTGTTTTATCAGGAACGGCTGAAGCCCTTAATTCTGTTCAGGCTCAAGATGTAATGTGTTGAGTTTTAAAAGTGTCTTGAGGAATGGGGTGGCTCACGTTGCAGGCCCACACTGTCAGAACTCCAAAGAATGGAGTTAGAAAATAAGAAATCGTGACCTTTCCAAAACATTTCCATATTTTGCCTGGAAACAAAAGGTGCTTTCAGAAAGATATGTATGTATCAAGGGTGTAATCTCTTTCTCTAAAGTGGCAGAGACTTAAATACAAACCCCTGGTGGCTCTTATTTATTGCGTTTGGATAAGAACAAGACAGAAAATATAAAATAAAATGTCAAAATACAGTTTTGGACAAAAGCTTCACAAAATACTACTGGACAGACAACTATAAAAACACCCTGAGTAAAATTCTATTGTCATCTAATAAAAAGAAGGGGGGGAAGATATCACAATGAAAGAAGAAAACCCAGTCTTCAAGTCCTGCCAGGGCAGGACTCAAAGAATTACCTTTACATTTCAGACCAGAAGGCAATGCCTTGGGGCATCCAAGTGGGCACAGCTTACCTCCACCTTGTCATGGACACTATCATTTTTACCTCTTACCAGGATGGGAAAATGTTCCCCAATTGAGAATCCTGCGGCCTGCAGAAACATGCCAGGTGGCTGTGGCCCCTTGAGCAGAAGTTTTCTGAATCTCAGGAAAACATAGGCAGCCCAGGTTCCAGGCTTCACTTTTAAACTAACTGAGCCACATAAGAGGGTCAAGACATCTAAGTGCTTTGCATGTGTGCTAGAGATCTCTCCCAGTAACCCAGCACCATCTGCCTGGCACATCAGCACCATCCAGCAAACCAAACAACCAGAGAGGGCAGCTTGGATTTCTTGAAACCCTTGTTGCAGCTGGTACATGGGCTTTGTAGCTAGAAGTATTCATTTTTATAGAGAAAGGTTAATTAAAGTTTTACAATGCTACTCTCTTCTTTCTGTGCACTATAAAAAGGGGAAACACTGTGTTGGCCTCTATAAAAATGAAATCAGAAACAAGCCTATGCAAACCATCTTTAGTTCCACAAACACTTTGTAAACATCATCATAATGTATGTGGCTTATGGATTATGTCATTGACCATATTTCAATCTCAAATAAGTTATTTTCAATTATGTCAAGGATTTTCAATTATTTTAAACATGTATTCAGCATAATTTAAATGTATCCTAATCAGTCAGTAGTCTCTCGGTGTAAAAATGATGGTAAAATAATTTTCATATTTCATGGATTTAAATATCTTTGGGCTTCAATGGTTAACCAAGGTCAACTAGAAACGGCACGTCGGTTATGCTCTTTTTCAGGTTTTCTACTTTTTATTTAATGGAGTAATCACAGCATGAATCACCAAAATTAGGTTTGCTACTGAGAATGACAACGGTTATATTTTATTTTCATGTTAATTTAAATTATGATTTTAGAATGGCATATTCTTAGTAAATATAGACTAGGTATACCAAACATATAATAAAGTTTAAGGACCAAAAAAAAAAAAAAAATGGGTAAAGTACCTGTAGTAAAATGAATGGCAATTCTCAAAAGGTTCTACCTATGCCTCAGAACCTACTATTACTATTACCTTATGTGTGTTGGGTATCCCTGGAGGATCCTGACTTTGGGCCCATCAGGCCCCACTGGAGGTTCTGTGGGTCTGCGTGGGCCTCCCAGAGTAAGGGTGCAGGTCTCGGGCAGCTGCTAGTTAATGCGCATGCTCCTGTGCCTCTAGAAGGCTGGCTAAGGCTGGGTGTGGCTCCAGAGATGTGTGGCTGGGAACACTGAGATTCACGCAGACCCAAACCCAGGAAGCCTCGGGGAGCAGGCCCCATAACTGAACTAGGCAGGAGTAAGGTCCAGCTCTCCCTGCTTCCGGCGGTCTCTCTGGCGCACGTGGATATACCCTAAAGGTCTACCTTCACTGTGGCACCTAGAAGCGACCCCACAAAGTGAGACTACTTTTTCCCATGTAGCATTGCCAGCACACCAATCTCAGCCAATAAAGTGCATCTTCACCTGAAGTGCCCCATCCACATTTCCCATGGTTCAAAAGAGAGGGTGTGCTGATTAGCGGGGGCCCATCACCCATCTCAGGAACACACAGGAATAATGGTAGATTTTAGGGGTCGATGGGGGAGACAAGATCCATCATGACATAGACTGTAAAAAAAAAAAGATCACTAAATATGCTGTCTCAGAGCTGTTACGATTCTGCTGCCCCTGGAGAAAACTTTCTCCAACTTTGCCTGCACTCTCCTGGACTCGCCATGTTCATTGAGGGCTGAGCTTCGGTCCCCAGGGATTCTAACAACAGTCATGTGGTCATATCGAGTGGGATGATGGAGGGAAGCGTGGACAACTCCGCCCCAGCGGGTATGCAGCCTGATCTTGAGCCACCCCAGACACTCGAACCGCCTGGGACACTCACCCCCTGCCCCACCAACATCACCACCAATTATTTACTCTACATATGTGGGTAAAGTATGTAACTGAAGTAAGCCTCTTGAGAAAAGGCGATCACCTGGGATCATCAGAGTGGACCTCAGGTGCAGCCAGAGATCCTTTACACAAAAAGAGACAGAGGTTGGAATCAGGTAACCACAAGACAAGGAATGCCATGAGACACTAGGAGCTGAAGCAAGAACACATGCTCACCTGGAGACTTCAAAGACAGCTAATACCTTTGTTTAGACATCTGGCCTCCAAAACCAGGAGAGAATATATTTCTACTGTTTTAAGCCTCCAAATTTATGGTGATTGGTAACAGCAGCAGCAGGAAACCAATACAGCACCCTGACAAATATCCAGTTAATTGAAAATTAACTGGAAAAAGGGCACTGCTTCTAAAGGATACAAGTAAGCTCTAAAGGACATAAAATTTGGATAGTATTGTGTTATAAACGGAATTCTGCAGTAAATCACCTGTAGGACAGATGACCAAGTTTCTATAGAATCCCATTGGAAAAGCACAATATGAAATCACTGTTGCTAACTCCACAGTCACTGAAGCACTGGGGCACTTCCAGCAGCTTTGTAAAGGGGATGAGCCCAGTAGGAAGGTACCTCCTTATTCAACACAGGGGTCTGTCTGCATTCCAGTTAAAAGCTTCTTCAGAAGCATGAGGTCAAGAAGAGATCAGCAACCCACTCTGTCCTGAATCAGTGACTGAAATGTGTAGGTTTTACAGGGGGACAGGACAAGGACACATGTTTCAGTAAAGTGGCATGGTGCTTTCAATGACTATTCTTCTTTGGTTTGGGGGAAGAACTATACCACCACCCCCCAAAAAAAATTTGGTAGTGGTGGACATTATGTTCTTGTAAGTCACAAGACAGCACAAGAAAAATGCAGTTGCCCCAGTTGACCTGGATGCTCAGCTGCCCACAATTGTCTAGCTCCTGATGTCACCATAAATCTCACTGCTCCAAATGGTTTCTTATCAACAATTTCCTTCTGAGGAGGGATAATAGCTGGCATCCTCCTTTATGAAGTACTAGTCATGAACATTAAATTCAGAGTTCAATACATTCTAATCTTCATTCTCCCTGAAGACTGAAGCTGAATTACACTTGATGATTCAGAAAATGATTTTTATCTATAGAACAGATAGGACCTTTTCTTCATCAGACAGCTCTAATCATCTATCCCTTAAGGGAGGAGGGGTATGATGTTAAAAACAACAATGCAGCCTGTGGAAAGCAAACCCAGGAGTTTATTTGAAAGAGAATGGAAAGTCTTGGCTCAGAGTCCAGTCTCCAGCAAGAACAGTCTGGGGAGTAAGAGAGTCTAGAAGCAGCTGCCCACCTTCAGCTTTCTTTCCACTTCCTGGCTTGCACTTCCTGGTTTGTCTCCCTTCATTCAAGGATGGACCCCAGCCAACAGTTTTTTACTCAACATGCAAGTGACCCATGCACTCTTTTTTGCAAAAGTTCTCTTCTCTAAAATGCATTTCCATTCTTCTCACTGGAGCATCCTGTTAAGACACTGAACAAAGGAAATGCTTTCAATATTTGACTAAGCTCTTCTTTTCAAAGATGAAATGTTTACTTCTTCCAGGAAGATCTCATTTCCTAAGGAATAATTTACCTCAATTTGGAAACTATTGTACTGGTAAATTACCTCTGTCAAACAGCCTTGGAATCTACTGGCAAATCTAACTTTTTAAAGGACTCATTTAAATTACCTATTTTCATCATATTTGGCCTCAAGTTTGAACATAGTCCTTGATTTTCAAAGAAGAAAATACAGGCTTTCATGTTGCTTTTTTTGGCCCTGGATAATCAAAAAATGTGTCCATATAAATAACTACAGATTAACCAGAGCAAATTCTGTCATTAATGTTTAATCATCTCTCATGGAAGAAATAGCCCCTTTGTTTTTCTAAACAATGAGATCCCATTGTCTTACCCTCCAATCTGAAACACACACACAGACACACACACACACACACACACACACACACACACACACCAATCCTGTCTACAAAAAAAAACAGAAATTTAATCTCTATTGGTGCTGACAGTTACAGTTACAGATCTATTCCTGGAGGCATCTGCTGAAATCACCAGGTTCTTACGTCCCAAATTCAGAACACACAACTAGTAATAGAAATAGAGACAGTGCATAAAGCAGGTAACAGGTTTAAAACACTGTAAATAAATTAAAGGTGACAACTGTTCAACCTGGTTTTACAAACCTCCAAGAGTTGAAAAAACTTAGAGCTAAGGTAAAATAATGCATGGTGTTAGCCCATGCCTTTACCTCCAGTAGAGACAGGAGGATCACTATAGAGTTAGTTGTCTTATAAATTCTGGAGTTACAAGAAACAGGGTGGTGATGGTGCACACCCTTAGTCACATCATTGGGGAAGAATACACCCTTAATCCCAACACACTAGAGACAGAAACAGGCAGATCTCAGAGCTCAAGGCCACCTGATACAAAACAAACTCTAAACAGAGAAAAACTTTGATCCAGGGGTGGAGGAGCACATCTTTAATCCCATCAGTTGGAAACCACATGTCTTTGATCCCAAAATTTAGAATGCAGAGACAGGCACATAGGATTTGGAAAGATTTAAGTTTAAAAGCTACTTACAAAAGGCAGGCTGCAATTCAAACAAATTGTCCTTTGAGATCTCAAAATATATACACTAAAGGTTTGTTTAGCTCCAAAATATCAAAATAATTTCTTCTTTAATCCGGATTGAAAGGTAATACTTTATATATTATCAAAAAAACAAATTTGCTCCAGGAAAAATATTACCTGACCCCCCCAAAAAAAGGTAATTGTCCCAGAGTTAGGATTAGGGCAGGGCTCTGTTCTTATCTTTCCAGGAGATTTAAAGCATCCATTCAAGGAATCCAGGGATAACTGGACAACGGAAACCTCAGCAGAAAACAGATCAGACACCAAAGAAGACGAGTGGCCCAGATGATCCAGCCTCGCAGACTTCTTCAATAGCAGTTTCCTCAAAAGTCTATAACCACAACAACTCAAAATCGCTAAGATCGTTCAGCTCCACAGACTACTCCAGCCAGATCTTCAGTAAAGTTCTGAAGATCAGCTTCTGTCTATGAACTTCGTAGGACATCTAAATAGCTGAGCACAAAGGGACTGAACATCAAATGATTCTATTAACATTTTTAACCATTTTTCCATTCTTATTTGGGCCCCAAACAGGTTTACTACGTCCCAAATCAGCAGGAAGTCATTTTAAGAGAACAACGTCCCATCCCCAGAAGGTGGGGAGGGTGTTCTTCCCCTTTGGTTATTTGATAGATAATAGAAAATTTTGTTATTTAGGGGAAAAGACTACAAGCTGTTAAATAGTCTTGTTAAATGGGTTTTGGAGGTTAGACCCAGGGACTTCTCTCTTTTGCTTTTCTGTATCCTCCTTTCTCTCCTATATAGGAGTGAACAGACTTGAGAAAAATGGGACATAGACATAGTATAGGAAAGAACAAGAAAAAAGGACAGATTATTGAATATAGCTTTATACCTTTGTATACTGATACAAAATTAATATTATATTTGGCTAAATTGGTATTGATCATTGTATATTAATGCAAATTTAAGATTGTATAGGGCTACATCGGTATTGATCTTTGTATATTGATACAAAATTAAGATTATATTTGGCCACAATGGTATTGACCCTAGTATATTAATGTAAAATTAAGATTGTATTGGGCTACATCGGTACTGATCTTTGTATATTGATACAAAATTAAGATTATATTTGGCCACATTGGTATTGATCTTTGTATATTGATACAAAATTAAGGGTAACGCTTCTTAAAGGTATTGTTTGTAGTAATATTTAAAAATGAAATGTCAAGTTTTGACCTCTCGCTACCAACCGACATAAACTGTTTAGGATAATTAAGAAACGGAAACTAATAGTCATGAAAACGTGTCATTTTGTTAGTTACTATGACAGTCTATCACAGTTATTTTCTAAGCTACTCAGAAATCAAGTTGCTAAGAGACAAGCAATATTTGCTTATCTAAATATAAGAGATAGATAGGGCATCTTCAAAAACCTCAAGAGATCTGCAGAATATGGCATTCAAAGATGTTTTCTTAACTTAAGATTTTTTGATATCGAGACATGTCAGCTCCTGACAGCACCCCCTATATTACTCCAAGTAGAAGATGAGCATCGAAGAATCTCCAGTGGGAGATGATTAAATTGGTGGTAAGCCATTCTCTTGGCAAGAAAAACCCCTTGCTTCAACTGTAGACAGACTTCTGTCCAAAAAGGACAAAACTTGGAAGCAGGTAAGTCGACAGCCTAGCTCTGCCAAGACAGGGTAGGTAAGTCCTTCATAATTCCTGCTCTACAACCAATGTCTGTCAGAGAAATGGGGCCAAATGGCTGAAGATTGATGCTGTAATGTATGGAGAGAAAATGGGAACTGTCCAGGCAGCCACTGGTATGTCATTTTTTAGTTTTGGAAGCTGCAGGCCCTGCAATTCCTATATAATCAGATATATTCATCCCTCTCAGGTCTCTGAGGTGGTTGAAGAATAGATAGCTAGAGTCTCATAGTTAAATTTTGAGTTGTTTAGGAATCAAGAGGGTGTTCTGGATCTAAGAAGATATTTTTAAAATTATGAGGCAAGTTAGTATGAAAGCTGAGTTAGATATAGAACTTTAAACTCATGGAGATGGTTAGATAGTAGAATGTTAAAGTCAGGTGCCAAATACATATGGACTGGACATTGGGAATGTATGCTAAGCCATATAACTCTTATAATCGTGGCCTATTTATTTCTGTTGTTTTGTATTGTATTTATAGTTATAAGAAAAAGAACCATTATTTGGACTGAAAGGGAGAGCTGTTGGGGGGAAAAATAAATACCTTAAACTAAAAAAAAAGAAGGGAAGAGGATGGTGGGGCTGAGGGGGAGGAGGGTGGAAGGGTGGGACTGGAGGGGGGAGTAGGGAGGGGATTGTGATTGAGATGTAACTTGAAGAAATAAAAAATAAATTATTAAAAAAAAGAAGTAGAAGGGAGGAACATTCAGTTTGAGGGTTTATTGAGAGACATGGGAAGGAGCATTCCTGCTTTCAGGACATCAGCTGAGGAGGAAGGTCAGCTGGGTGCTTTCTCTGCCTCTCTGAGCTGACAGGCTTTCACCCCAGGATCTGGCTCCCGAGTCCTTATTGGTAAAAATCGATTGAGATTTTGTAAAAACATTACATTTGGTAATGTAAATCTGGTCAAAGCCATGGCTGGGGAGGAAACAGGATAAGGAAGGGGGGTATATTATCATTTTGCTAAACGTCAATCTGCTTTGTGAGTATTTATTCTACGCCTGTAGATTTGTGCTGCTCTCCATCTTGCTCCACAGTGGGCAGAGGTAAATGCACATAATCATAACTGGTAAAAATGGAGAGACTAAGTGACTGAGAGTGGTCAGCCCCACATGTGACATCTAACATACACACACACGCATACACACACACACACGCATGCGAACACACACACACACACACGCATGCGAACACACACGCATGTGCACACACATAGGCGCACACATACACTGGGTGGGAGGGATGGGACTCTCAAGGAACTCTGCAGATGAGGAGGCAGAGAATAGGGTAGAACTGGAAATGGGAGTGGGGGCTGTGTGATGTCCTTTACATGCAACATGGCCACTGTACTCATGAGTTCACATCAGTTATGATTACCTGCAAGGTTCCTGTATAAAAGATCAAGCCAGTCAAAACTTAAGCATGAATTAGGGGAGAAATTCACAGGGTCTGATCTCTGGCTGAGGAACTACTGGCAGTTAATGGTTGGTGGGGGAGAGAAAGTCGGTTTCCTTCAACGGTGTGGCCCCTTGAGCTACCCATACTCAAGAAGATGGCTCCACATCCATGTGTAAATAGAGAGTATTAATTGGATTCAGTGGTTTATTTCTTAAAAAAAAAAAAAGAGGATGATGAGGAGATGAAGCTGGGAAGGGGATGTGTTGGGAAAGAAATTCAAAGGAAATTGGAGAGGTCAAGTGGAGATGGATATAAAAAATACACTATAAATATATAAAATTCTAAAAAATAAATGATATCTTTTAAAGTCTGTTTTTCATAATTAAACCATATGTTTCTATAAAAACACCTTTTATATACAATAAAACACTGTAGTTCATAATATACTATATTCTCAAATCTGAGCTGAGAAGTCTCAGGCCATGCAGCTTAACTATGTGCAGAGCAAAGTGTGCATGTTGTGTGCTTAGACCCAAGAATACAGTAAAATCCCATGATGTCACATTAGTAATCATTGCTTAAAACACCTTGGAGTCATTACTCATTTGAGTAAATTTTTGTCATTGCCCATTCAGAAACCTTTTGCCAGTGCTAAAGTTTCTGCAACCTCTCCGATCCGTTATGTGACCTAATATGGCTTGTGATCCACAGTTTATAAAAAGCTATGACCTAGAGAACTAACTTCCAGATACATTTCTGGCTTCAGAAATTAAGCTTAAAATGACAAGAGATTAAAATGACAGAATATTTTTTAAAAAACAGCTGCATGGGGGGAGAGGAAATTCTTACTTATAAAGTGGGTGAAACAGGACTATTCTAGTATAGGGTCAAGGGGCAGGTATCAGGATAAAAAAGGTGTTTTTGTATGAAAACTGGATTAAGAGATGTAAGGAGAGTGGTTGAGAACCCCATAACCATGCTGTGCAGAGAAAGGCAAGACCTGAACAGGCTTAGAGACACTAGCATGGAAGGTGCATGCTAGCAAGGAAAGTCTGTGATGTGTACTGACCTAAGACATAGAAGCACACCATTCCAGAAACGAGAGGAGAGAGCTTCAAAAATAGAAGGGTTACAATACTTTCAAATATAATGGAAGGTTCCACAAAAACAGCAATGGGTAAAAATAATCTCTGGATTTAGAGACTGCGTCACTGGCCCAGCAGAGCAATTTCAGAATTCTGATGGATACCAAAATCCCATCTTCACAGAACTGAAAATAAGACACAGGTACAGCAACAATAATCCCTCCATTTACCCTGAAACAAGAAAAGAAAGAAAGGAGGAAGAGAAGAAGGGACAGAGAAAAGAAGTGAGGGAGGAAAGGAGGGAAGAACAGAAGGGAGAGGAGAAGAAAATTCCCATAAAGTTCGCATAAGTAAAATTACCTACTATCTACAAACGCTACTTTCACTCAGAAAAAACATCCATGTAGTCAAGAAAACATCTGCTCATTTTCTAATATTGTTCAGAAACAATACAGAGCACTAGGGGTACAGAGATAATAAGAGGTAAGCCCGTAATTTGAAGAATTTACAGCTGTGGAGGGTTACACATATATTACTACCTCTCTGTCTCTACCTCGTCAGACACTCCATTACAAAATAAAGAGCTCAGGTTATTACAGCAGCACAGGCAGGAAAAAGAGCTGAGAGTCATAGCAGTAGAGGACATCTGTACAGAAATGTCACATGAGCTGAGGCTTGAGGTAGGGGGAGCTAATAGGTTGGAGTGGGGTGGAGGATTGGCCCAGATCCATGAAACCATTAATGTATCACAAAGGGTTTATATGAACCTGAGGATTTCGGAGTGGAGTTTGGGGCTTTGTTGGATTATTTTGTATGTGGATCCCCATTTGCCTGTCTGTGATTGTGTTTTGGTTTCATACACCAGAACTTTATGTCATTTCAAAAGCAGGATCAATCACTACTGGGAAAAAAAAAGAGAGCAAACAGGTCTGGAGAGGTGGCTCAGTGATTAAGACCATAGCCCTTCTTCCAGAGGACCCTGGCTCTGTTCCCAACACCCTCACGGAAGCTCACGACAGTCTCTAACTCCAGTTCCATGGAGTCTGATGACCTCTTCTAGCTTCTGAGGGCACCAGGTACATAGTGCACAAACATCCAAGACGACAATAAATACCTGGCACATAAAATAAAGTAATTTAAGTAGTGAAGGAGAGGCAGGCTAGGAGAAGTAGAAAATCCACAAGATCACATTTCTCACTGTCTGAGACTAAGTATTTATTTGAAGTTTTCTGTGATAGCTCAAGCAAATGTTGTATCCTAACATATGTGTGTTTTTATACCAATCAAAGTTTTGCAATCAACATGTAATACTGTTTGTTCTATGTTTAGGTAAAATCAACATCACACGAAGATGTTTACTCCCCATCACACCTTCATCATGCAGACATATGACCTGCATGAGTCCCCCTACTCTACTGTGAAACGTGGCTTCCAGCCAAAAAAGAAGCAAAGGAGCTTCAAGAGGAAACAGTCATTTAACTTGTTTTCAGGAAAAGAAGTTTTGGGGGACACAGGTTAAATGGTCAATCAGAAGAGCAGTCACTATCAGACTCAGCTTTAGAGTAGAGCATTTTCCCTAATAACAAAATTACCTTGGTCTCCCTTTGGGGTTACAGAAACACACACACACACACACACACACACACACACACACACACACACACACACACACAC
>CAJQZJ010031962.1:1670880-1727250 GCA_907164525.1 Lophiomys imhausi | reverse complement strand
TTGTAGCCCAATATAATCTTAATTTTGTATCAATATACAAAGATCAATACCGATGTAGTCCAATATAATCTTAATTTTGTATCAATATATAAAGATATAAGAGCACATTCAATAATCTGTCCTTTTTTCTTTATCATTCCTATATTATGTCTATATCTCATTTTTTTCTCAAGTCTTTTCACCCCTACTGCAAAGGTTTTCTTAAGGCAGAACTTAAAGGAGGAAGCAGAACTGGAAAACTCTCGCTGTGTTAAGGCTGAGCAGTGACCCAATAAGAGCCAGGAGTGTGTACATGGTTCCAAAAGACTTAGGTTATGAGACACACAATTGTTTTTAACTGTGGTTCATTGTGTAAGTTATGAAACACACAATTGTTTTTAACTGTGGCTCATTGTGCTCACTTGTAAATTTTGGCCTTTTATTTTAAAAAAAATGTAGCTGGGCTGTGGTGGTGCATGCCTTTAATCCCAGCATTCAGAGGCAGAGGCAGGAATATAAAGAGACCACGACCACCGAGATCTACACGGAGAAACCCTGTCTTGAAGAAACCAAACCAAACCAAGCAAACAAGAAGTCTTTTTACCTGCAACGAGAAACTTTTCATTTATTACAAGAATCCCATTAGATGCTGTTCTATTCAAAATCTTCTAACAGTACTGTATGGCATCTTTTTATGGAGAATTATTTTGTTTGTGTGTGGGTGCTGAGGACTGAGTCCAGGGTCTCACTCCTATTAAGCTAGTCCTCCTGAGTCATGTTTTTATTTTGGCAAGAAGGGTAATTTTAGGTAACTGGAAAAATGAAGGTGTTACACATTCTTCTGAGATCAACCCCCCCTCTCTCCCCTCTCATTTATTTTTCTTCTTTAAAACCTGATAAAGTAAAAGATAGCTTCTCAAATGCAATTCCTCCCCAGAATGAAAACTAGCACAAAGTCTAGCTACTACATCTGTGGTACTTGTATTTTTGAACTAAAAGTTTTTATTTAATTTCTGGATTTAAGTTCAGCATATTTTATTGGCAATTCTGTCACCTTTTACAGAAACCAGCTCGAAGTGGATCACAGAGTTTAATATAAAATGTAAAGCAATAAAATGTTGTGGGGGGGTATAAGAAATCTTCATAATCACATAAAAGAATTAGTTTAAAGTGGATCACAAATCTAAATGCAAAAACAAAAGGTGGTTTTTTAAAAGAAGTACTAGACACTGAGGCTGGGCCCTCTTGCATGCTTTACCTTTAGGCTACACACTTATCTTCAAAATTCTTACAATAAACACGGAAATAAATTTGCAGCTGTAGGCTAGACAGTAATTCTTAAGCATACCATCTAATGCACATGAACCAAAACTAATTTAATCAGTAGACAACAAATTGGGTCTGTTAAAACTGTAAATATTACAAATGTCAGTAACCAGAAAGTAGAAAACACCTCAAGGAATGAGAAAAAATGTTGGCAAAGAATATATATAACAAAAGATTACATCCAGAATGTACTTTATGAAAATCCCTCTTACAACTCAATAATAAAGACATTAAAAGTCAATTTAGGGCCAGGGAGACTGCCAATGTGAGTTCAGTGGAAGTGGAGTGGGAGTGGGGAAGAATCATGGGACATGCAGGGGCAAGTACCTAAAATCCCTGCACTCCTGAGATGGAAGGCAAAGACAGGAGAATCATCCAGAAGCACATGAGCAAGCCTGGCATACTCAGTACACCAGCAGAAACAGAACAGATCCTGCCTCATTAAAGTAAATGCAAGAACCATTTTCGGAAATGGCACCATGCCTCCATACATGCAAATTACATACACCCCCACACACCAAATAAACCTTCAATTTTAAAATAGGCAAAGGAGGTAAACATTTCTCCAAGGATTATGTACTAGATTAGTTATTTCCACGTGCTCATTCAATACATAAAATGCATGCTTACATAAACTGCGCACAAACGTCCACAGCAGTGTGATTTACTGACGTCAGATGATTATCAACTAGTAAACGACAAAATACACTGTGGCCTAGCCATACCATGGAACATTACTCTTCACTAAAAAGGAAAGCTAAAACCAGGTGAACTCTGAAAACACACACAAAGGAAAGAAGGCAATCCTAAAGACTGCATATCATATGATTCCACTACATGAAATGTTCAAAGTCAGCCAGCCAATATGCACTGTGGACCAGCAAGTTTGCTTATGGAGGAGGAAGTAGAGAACAGCCAATATGGGCTCGACGCTTCTTTTACAGGTGATAAAAACGCCCAAGTCAACAAAAGTGACAGCCGTACAATTCCATGAACCACTGCATTGTGCATTTTACATGAGTGCTGCATCTGGATGTCTGTGATGAACAACTGGGACTTAAAACCTGCAGAAGAAACCTAGGGAAGAAAAGAGAAGGGAGAACAGGAGAGAAGAGAAGGAGAGAGGAGGAAAGGGGAGGGGGGAGAAGAGAGGAGGGAAGAGGAGGAGAGAGGAGAAGCATAGAGGGAAAGGGAGAGGGGTAAAAAGAACAGAGGCTATATACTGCCAAAATATTGGTAGAATAGTCTTGAAATGGCAAAGGCAGAGGTCAGTACTCACCAGGGGTTAGGGAAGGGAAAAGGTCAGGGACAGCTACAGCTAAAAGAAGTCCCACAGTGGAGCCATCTGTAGACAGAACTATTCTAAATCTTGACTATGGCAGTAGTCAAGAGTCAACTATATTCATAGCAGCTTTATTTGTAATAACTACAAACTGGAAACAATCCAGATGTCCTCCAACTGATGAATGGATTTAAAAAAAAAAGCTGTGGTACATCTACACAATGGAATACTAGTGAGTCATCAGAAACAAGGAAATCATGAAATTTGCTGCCAAATGGAAGGAACTAGAAAAGCTCATCCTGAGTGAGCTAACCCAGACCCAGAAAGATGCACATGGCATCTATTCACTTATAACTGGATTTTAGCCATATAGTACAGGATAACTATCCTACAGTCAACAGACTGAATGGAACAGGAACATAGACTTTGTTACCTGATAGTGGGACACTTTGCCCTAGTGGAGCTACCATGTAGGCCCTCAGTGCAAGAGGAAGCTCTTAGCCCTCATATGACTGACTGCTGAACTGAGAGGGTTGAGATGTGGGAGCATCCCACTCTGGAGAAGTAGGATAGGTGGGAGAAGGGGAGAGGGTGGGAGTGTGAGATCTGGAGGGGTAGAGGGAGGGGACTGTGATGGAGATGTAACTTGAAGTAATAAACATTTTTTTGTTTTGTTTTTCGAGACAGGGTTTCTCTGTGTGGCCCTGGCTGTCCTAGACTCGCTTTGTAGACCAGGCTAGCCTTGAATTCACAGAGATCCGCCTGCCTCTGCCTCCCAAGTGCTGGGATTAAAGGCGTGCGCCACCACTGCCCGGCCAATAAACATTTTTTTTTTAAAAAGTCTATACATAACTAAATTGCTTAAGAATACACTCACACACACACACACACACACACACACACAAACACACACACACACACACACACACACACACACAAAACCAGGTACACTGAAAACTGGTAAAAACTCAGTAAGGACTGTAGGTTATGTTGGAGCCTCTTTCCTGATCCTATGGTTATTATGCAAGATGCTTTCAATGAGAAAAAAAATAGAAGGAGCACTTGGGATCTCTGTGTTATTTATCACAAATACTGTGAAACTAGAATCATATCAAAATGAATTTTCAAACGTGTATGTAATTCAGATTAAGGACCCAAACAAATGTTTTGGGTTTTGGTGTGTTTTTTTTTTTTTTTAAATAAGAGTGAGGAGATACAGGTTTTCCAACAGTGGGTTAGATAGATACACAAAGCATATTTTCATGTATCTGCTCACTATCTTACATCTTGCTGCTCTGTGACTGTAGGCCAAATTGAGTGTTATGCTCAGAGTTCTAGAGCAGCAGCAGAAGGTGACATGGGAGCGGGTCAGTCACCTTGACTGAGGCAAGGAATGCCTAGCTGTAAGGTACAAGTTGGGACTGTGACATGACAATATCTCTACAGAGTACTAGTTAAGGAGTAGGCACCCAGGAAAGGGAAAGAAAGAGGAACCCAACAAATGTATGCTTTCACTTCTCTCTGCTTCTTGCTATGATGTCCTGCCTCACAAGACCCAGGGACAAAGGAGACAGCCAAGCAGAGACTGAATCCTCTGAAATGTGAGCCAAAACTCTCTTTCCTCATGTCAGGCATTTTGTGGACAGCCATTAAAAAACAACTACATATACTATGAGAAGGAATAACAGTAACACTAGACTGAATGATTACCAATTAAATCTTAATCTCTTTAACTGAAAAGCATAAATATTTTACAGTTTCAAAACTGAGGTAAAATATGAAACACCAAAAAAATTTATTTAATATGATCACATATCCTTGAGGAAAGGTATCATAATGGGTTGAGTTTCCACAAGGGCCCCAGCCTACATCACAGACTCATATTAAATGGTTTTGTAAAGACTATTGATTATCCATCAAAATCTGATTTTCTTTTCTTCTTAGACTTCCCAGCCTCCACTGCAGTCATGTGACTGCAAGGGGATGACAGAGCAAGTAACCAGGTAACAGTTTCCAGGGGCCCTATAATACTTATTGTAAGCATTTTCTCTTCTGTGTCCTAAGAATCCTGGGTTCAATGGAACAAAGTTCATGATGTCCTATTCAATTCAACCATTAATATAAGGCAATTAATGGTTGCTGGGAAAAGGCCAGAGATTTTCTCCAGCCACTGATGCAGCCTATGGCCCTGCAAATAACCCCTCACTCATGCCCACAGAAGCAGCCCTACTAAAGTCACTTGCTGACAACAACAATAATAATAATAATATTTTTTAAAGACACAAAAGTAGAGGGGGGTGGTGGGGTAGTGTTAAGCATTCTAAATGTTAACTGGTCCTATTTGCTGTGTGTTAATTGTTTCTGATTGGTTAAATAAATGCTGAGGCCTGAGATTGGGCAAAGACAAAAAAAGGTGGGACTTCCTTAGATTAGAACAGGAAGCCTGCGCTTTAGACAGAGATTAATTCATTCCAGCCAGGAGCAGCAGGAAAAAGGACGCACACCATGGGTTAGAAAAAGGAACCTCATTCCACATGGCCAGGAACATTGGCATATTGTGGAGAATGGCAGTCCAAGGGGACATATGTATATATGGGGTCATATTTGGGTAATAGATTTAAGAGCTAGCTTAGATGGGCCAAGATTGCTCAATTCAGGCCAAGGCTTGTTAAAACCCATGTAGTCTCTGTGTGCTCATTTATAATGCTGCTTAAAGATTAACAGCTGCCATCCAATTAAATATAATATAAATACTACAATGTAATTTAATTAATTTTGTTACAGGGCATTAGTTAGGACTACTTAGGAAGACCATGGTAACAAGATAGGGTAATGTAGTATAAATACAACCAAAATACATTATATACATGAAATGTCATAATGAAATCCAATATTGTTTGGAATTAACATGTGCTAATAAAAACAATCTCTACTAAGACACAAAAAGAAATCCATGACAGGAAGTAACACAACTTAAAAGAAAAAAATCCAAACCATCACACCTAAAAGCAACATCCACAATTTTACAGACTGCCAGGAAGAGGCCTGATGCTCTGCTGAGGTGCCTGTTTCTATGCTCCTATCAACTCTGCATGTAAATGTACTCCTCTAAAGTAGAGATGAAGAAGCCAATGCAAGGGAAGAGCCAGGGACCTGAGTCAACCTTGCTCTCAACTCCTCTCTAGTTTCTTCATACCTCGATAGATCTCAAAAGGTCTGTAGACTAAAGGACACCCTTAAAATTCTATCTGTAATTTTTAAAATATTTGTATTATTTTAATTATGTGCAAGTGACTGTTAGAGTATGTTCACGTGAGTGATGTACCTGCCGAGGCTGGAGAAGTCAGATCTCCCAGAGCTGAAGTGACAGGAGATTGTGCACTGTCCACGGCAGGTGATAGGAACTGAATTTGACTTCTATGCAAAAGCAGCATGCTCTCTTAACAACCAAGCACCTCCGTAGTCCCATCTACCTGTACTGCCCCCTGGATTCTACCACTCTTACTCTCAAAGTTCACTGACATGATGAGAACCAATCTATTGTGGGTTCTACCCATGGGACTCAAAACACGAGTGAGTAGTCCACAATACATTCATGTCACCCAAGGACTAAGGGCTGAGGGAGCTTTTGGGACCAGGTTCTTCTGGCCCTAAAGCTTGTACTGTGTATGTTATGTTCCCCTATATACACAACCTTGCCAATGCTAATGCAGACAGTGTTGCTTAGAGCTTAGAGGTGCTGGGCTTGTCGAAATGGCTATGCAGTTAGGAGCACTTGCTGCTCTTGAGAAAATCCCAGTTTATTCCCCAGACCCCTCATTGGATGGATCACAACCACCTATAACTCCAGCTTGAGGAATCCAGCGCCCTCTTCTGGCCTCCAAGGGGATCACTACACAAGTGGCATACACTCAGATACACACACACACACACACACACACACACACACACACTCATAAAATAAAAATAAATCTTTTTTAGAAGTCTAAATAATATCAAGAGCTCATTAAAAAAATCAATACCATTTTGATAATTTGTAAGATAGAAGGTAAGCCAGAATCTTAAAACAAATTAAAAATAGTGTGCCAGGTATGTGTAGAAATTCTTTTGTAGTCTGACTTTTTAGAGCATATGGCAAGCCAAAAAACCTATTCAGAAAAAAAAAAAAAGCAGAAAGGAGAACAGAGGGACCCAGATATTCCTGGTGCTGAGTTATGTGTCTTTGGGTCTAAAAGAGCCAGACAAATGAGTGTTTAAGCAAAGGAAAACATACATAGCTTTTAGCTAACTGGCAAGTTAGAACTAGGCCACATCTCATTTCTGTCCCAAAGAGCCTAATTTAGAACTCAACTTTAAAACAATCCTCCATAGGCCAGGTCTGGCCCTTCCAGTTGGCACCTGGACATCAAACTTTTCTGACAATCTGGAACAAATGAAAATAGCTTTGGGTATTCAAACTCTTGCACAGTAAGGAAGGTCATCTTTGAATTAATGCATTTGGGGACTGAAGAAAATTCTAGTCTGAGAAGAGGAAAGGAAACGGAAAGGGAAGACTGAATATGAGCCACTCTCCAATCAGAGCAGAGGACAGAGTGTATGAGCTCATTCCCCCATTATCATGCTTCCAAAGGCTCCTGGGTACCAAGCTATGGGCTGCTTCTGCTCTAACTGAACTGCAAAGCCATTAAATTGTCTTCTTATTCTTTGTTCAAGAACCTCTACTGCTAACCCACTGATTACAGAGAAATCCAGTCTGAATGTCTTTTAGGAGATACCCTAATCTGACTGTCAACCTCGCATGGTCTAGAATCACCTTGGACATAAAACTCCATTGTGTCTGTGAGAAGTTACCCAGACTGGGCTAGCTGGGGTAGGAGGACCAAGCCTAAACGAGAACAGCCCTGCTGACTGGACGGAGGTCCTGGGCTGAATGAAAAGGAGAAAGCTAGCTGAACACCAGCACTTACCACATTCTGCTTAGAGATACAGGCGCCACGTTACTACCACCTGCTTCTCCTGACACAGGACTTCTCTACCTTGAGGGACTATAGTCTCCAATGCATGCCAAAGTAAACCTTTTCTTCCTCCAGCTGCTCTTGTCACTTTTTCTTTTACAGCAATGAGAAAAGCAATCCATTACCTCGATGTCTTTATTCCCCATTATTCTTCTCCTCCCTCACTGACTATTAGAGTCAAAACGTCTCATGTGGAAAAAACATATTTAAGTTAGCCACCACGACTAATGCCACCAGCATCTCACATGCCCTTCCCATCTCTTGGGACAAGCCAAAGTCTCCACTTCTGCATGAGTAGGCTACAAGTATCTCAGGAAGCATGAAAAGCCTCTCTCTCAGAAATCTCACGTCAGTCACATAAGATGCTAGGCCATGGTGTTAGCTGTTTCTTTCATCACTGTCACAAAATACTTAGTAAAAGTTTCTTAAAGGAGAAAAGCTTTAGTGTGGTTTGTGGTTCAGGAGATACAGTCCATCTGGCTTTAAAAGCATGGTGGCTCCAGTGGGTCTGTACCACCACAACTGGGGAGCACAGAGCTTGGTCAAATAGAGTTAGACTACAACTTGCAAGCCCTGCCCTTTGGCCCTACCTCTGCCAAGTAAACGCCACATCCAGAAGGTTACTGGACCTCCAAAAATGCCACCACCATCTGGAGACAAAGTATTCAAACATGTGTGCTGGATATTTTGTCTCTCCTGAAATGGATAACTTCCCCCAAGAGCAAGGACCTTCATATTGTTTATCCATGTACATTACAAAACACCTAACCCGGGACAATCTCATGTTACCTGAGCTTCAGCTGACAGAATTTAAAAGCTTTCCTACCAAGATGCTGAATAAATGGCTGTGTGTAAGTCAAAAGGAGGTGATAAAACATCCACAAAGAATTTGAACATTTATTAACATGTAAGACAAGAGTCTCTTTAATCCCATTAATCAAAACACAACAAGGGAGGCTGGATGTGCTAGAAGGCCAGAAAAGTAGAAACACTGAAGAGAACACTACTCGTACCTGCTGAAATCAGTTGAGCAGCAGCAAGATTTCCTTGATGGCCTCCACATAAAATGTGACTATGCCGCACCCTGCAGCCTGTTAAAGAAAAGACTTTCCGGAAAGCCCATTAAAAGACAAGTCAATGTTTGGGCAGAAATAATGTTCCTGCTGTTGTAAAAATACTGATGAATTTTCTTTTCAAAGTGAGAATATAAAGTTGAGCCATGCAGGTAAACACCATTTCTTATGTGGAAACACAGTTCCACAACGTATCATCCTTGTCAGTCAAAGAAAATAGTGGAAGTGTTTATGAAGTCATAGTACTCTATGTAGTGGCCTTTGCTCTTCCAAGGAAAATCTCTACAAAGACAGAGACTTAACCCCTGTGTCCACTGAGTTCTATCTGTGAATACAGGGGAGGGCTCTACACTAAGTCCATCCGTTTCCCGACCAGAAAGCACACCATTCCCCTGCTTCAGCCTCTCAAGTAGTGAGACTTCAGGTGAGCACCATCACACACAGCTTCCAAATTCCCTTTCAAGTAAGAAGTGAGATATTAGATGAAGAAAAGGATGGAGAGATCAAAGAAATCTTGGGTGCCAGCCATTGCAGACTGAGTCACAGCAACTAATCCAAATAACCAACATCAAATTCCTAAAGTCCATCTCTTCCTGGACAGATTTGGCCTCTGCGATGGTTAACCTCAGGCATCGTGTGACTGGAATAGTGTGCTCAGATAGCGCGTTAGAGCATGATCTCTCAGTGTTTCTTTCATAACATTTGGGGGAAAGAATCACATTAGAATGAGTGGACCAAGAAACAGAAGAGCCTCCCTCACTCAGTGTGTGGGTACCATACACTTGGCTAAAGGTGCAGACAGAAAAAAATGCAGAAGATGGTAGCTCCCTTTCTTTCTTCTGGAGTTATGGCATTTGTCTTCTTTTCAAAAAGGAACTCCAAGTCCTCCTGTCCTTGAACTCCAGGATGTACAAGAGAAATCCCTCAGGTCCTTCGCCATTGGACCCAGCATGAGAGGCACACCATTAGCTCCCCTGATTCTGAAGCCTTTGAACTTAGACTGAGCCATGATTGTCTTGAACTTGACCTTACAGATGATGTGCTATGTAATTTCTCAGCCTCTGTAGTCATGTAAGCCAGTTGCTTAATGAACTTAACTAGCTCCTAACATGTCTCTGGAGAAATCTAATGCACTAACTGTAGGGCCTGGCTTTCTTGTGGACTCAGGAACATTTAGGTATGTCTTATGAAATCCGAGGCAAACCGGGATTCATCAAATGTTTCCCCAAACTGACTAGACACCCCAGGAAAATGCCACAAATATCTCAATTGCATTCTTACCACAGATCGTGATTTGGATTTGTAAATACACCATAGCATTTCCCAAAAGCATTACGAGGGAAAATTTTAAGGGTACTGTCAGCCAATGAAGTGTAGAATCCTCCTAACCATGTATCCCTACTGAATCCCTCATTCCAAAACTAAAGATTCTGGGAAAGTCTTCAGAAAGAAGTCAATTTGCTTCTACTTAAGCCAGCTTTCTCCAAGCCTTCCCAAAAATCAAATCAATTTCCGTAGAATTGTCCCTGCTCCCCACACAATATGTCTCAGTTCTTGGGGTTACAGGTGGCACAGCTACAAGCACCTTTTAACACGGGTGCTGGGGATCCAAACTCCAGTCCTCATTTACTCACTTGGCCATCTCCCCAGCCCCCACTCCCTGCCATGTAACCAAGTTCCCCTCTCCTCTGTTACACCTGCTAGCTCCAAGGACCACGCCCTTACCTGGCAATCTGAGTCTTATCTCATTGCTTCTGCCTCTGTCTCACCCGCAGACAACAAGGACAAGCAATCTCTTCCCTGGCACAAAGACTTGGCCTTCCTGATAAGATGGACAGCAGAACATTTCCACCTAGCTGGAGCCATGACCCCAGCGCTACTCAACCATGCAAGGGGAGTTAAAAGAGGAACTGCAGAAAGTATGTAAACACCAGAAGGGAAAACTGTTGGTTTAGATGTCCTTCTTCATTTGCACGACTCCTCCTTGACAGTAACATGGGCTCCAGGCTAAGGAAACACATTTATTTGTCTTTACAAACTCATGTTTCTATTCTCATTTATCACCTGTCTAGTCCATGCACTTGTAAGCACGTCCTTTCTGTTTCTTGTCTTTTTTTTATTCCTCTCCTCTCAAAATCCAATCAATCAATCCAGCTGGTCTCAAGGGTCCCCAGATGATAACCCATGGGAGAAGGCTCAGGCAGTACAAAGCAGCTCTTTTTCTATTTACAATTACTTTACTTTAAAATGAATTACTAACGACATCATAAATCAACTTACCAGTTCAGTTACCAGGCTTTAATGTATGAAGTAAAGTTAAGAAAAATTTAAGATTATTATAATAGAAAGGAAAAGATGTCTAGATAGGACTTCAATAATTTGATTCAGAAAATACAGTTTCTGACTTTTAAAATAAAATAAAGATTTATGACTTTTTTTTTTCTCCAAGGAAACTAATGTTTCTTTAACAAGCAGAACACCAAGCTGCACTTGGGTTTTATAGAACACTGTCAAGGGTTTCTACAATTTTTATCACATGAAACTGTTTTTTTTTTGCTTGTTCATTTATTTGTTTTTGTTTTGTTTCTTTGTAAAGCCACTAAAAGGTCAACGATCTTTAAATGCTTAGCATGTTCATGGTAATGCAAAAGCTAGATTAATTGAGTCTATCCAGTAAACACATACGGTATCCACCCATTCAGTTATAGGTTTAGACCATGTGCAGGGTGAACACGATGGGGGCCCAGGTTAAGGAAGAGCTGGGACAGTCTGGATAGAGGGGCTGGCTCTGTAACGGGAGAATCATTTAGATTTCCTGCATCTGGGGACCAGACAGCAGGATTTTTCAGTATGAAAACATTTAACACAGCCCATGATGTCACAGATGACAATCAGGTACAAGGACTTACTCAAGGGCACATGCTTCTCAGTGGAGAACTCCTGCCTGTGAGCAACAGATTTCCTACCTGCAGAATCAAAGTCAATTAGATTTTTCTAAGTAATAAGCTATCAGGAGAGAGATGGGAGTCCTCAAGTGGTAGCTGCCCTAGAAAAGACAGGCACATTGATTTCTGCCCCAAACGAAGAAGTCGAGGCATGTGCTTAAAAAAGCCAACTTGAGTTTTCTTCCTGGTCCTCCCAGGACAGTATCACTGTGATTCAGAGAAAGCCCAGAGATGCTCCAAACAGTGTGGATGATTAAAAGAGCTTGCCTCTGAAAATGACTTTGGTTTTATTTTGTTGTTTGTTTTGTTTTTTCTTCTCTTTGTTTTGAGACAAAATCTCACTGTGAAGTGACTGGCCTAGACCAACCTGACCCAGCTGGCCTGGAACTAGCTTCCATCCTCTTCCCTCTATCTCCCCAGTGCTGAGATTAGAGGTGTGCACGTCCATGCCTGGTTTATGCAGAATGCAGATAGAAGCCAGGATATTAGGAAAGTACTCTGCCAACTCAAATACATCCCAGTCCGGATGACCCAGAAAGAAACTATAAATTCCTAACCAAGCAAGGTGCCGTGGCTCACACTTTTAATCCCAGAACTCTAAAGGCAGAAGTATTTGCTTCTCTGTGAGTTCAAGACCAGCCTGGTCTACATATCGAGTTCCAGGCCAGCCAGCACATTAAAACCCTGTCTCAAACAAACAAGTAAACAAATCTCTAATCATTAATATTTTAACTATAAATTAAGATCTTTATTTTCTCTTTTCAGAACTGAAATCCACAGAACACACTAGAAATTTCAGTGTGATCTGTTATTCGGTATCTCACAAAGTACAGTGTCTATTTGTGGGTTTTGACACACTCTTTAAAAATTAGAAGCTCCCTAACACCTCAGTTCCTAAAGTCCTGAGATAGTACAGTTCACCACTCAGACTGGAGCAAGAGAAGGGTGAAAGGCCACCTCCCTCATAGAACATGCTTCCGAGTCAGGCCACAGGGCTTACCAGATTGCTCAGCACGGGCTTGTTGAACAAATTCACAGAGAACCTTTTAGAAAATCACAGGCACCTGCTCTAGTACCACTTCCCAGACAAGGATCACTAGGAGTTGAAGAGAGACAACCAATAGTAACAGAAACATGTCACATGCATTGTGCTAGGTGTTTATGATATCATCTCCACATCAACCAATAAAGAGTAAACATATTATTCCACCCTCACACAATAGATCCTGATTAGTTTCCCTCCCTCTACTCCTCCAAGTTCCCTTCCACCTCCCCTCCCATCCAGATCCACTCCCTTTCTGTCTTTCATTAGCAAACAAACAGGCTTCTAAGGAATAATAATAAAATATAATATAATAAGACTAAATAAAACTACCACATCAGAGGTAGGCAAGACATACAAACAAAAGGAAAAGAGCCCAAGAGAAGGCACAAGAATCAGAGACCCACTCATTCACACTCTTAGGAATCCCATAAACACACTAAATTGGAATCCATAATATATAAGCAGAGGACTGGTGAGGAATTGTGCACACATAGTGCACTGCTTCCGTCTCTGTGAGGTCACATGAGCTCAGGTTGATTGAGAGGCCTTATTTTCTTGATGTACTCCATCCCCTCTGGTTCTTACACTCTGCCTTCTCTTCAGCAGGATTCCCTGAGCCCTGAGGGGAGGGATTTGATGGAGACAACCCATTTGGGGCTGAGTGTTCCAAGGTCTCTCAATCTCTGCTTAATGTGTGGCTGTGGGTCTCTGTGAAATCTGGTCCCGTTTGCTGCAGGAAGAAACTCTGATGCTGGCTGAGCAAGGCGCTGATCTGTGAGTATAGCAGGATATCATTAGGAATCATTTAACTGCTTATTTCTTTTTGTTTTGGTTTGTGTTTTTTTTTTTTTTGAACAGTACTTTTTGATCTTACTTTAGGTCCCTGACTATCTAGTCTTGGGTTCTTGGACACCTAAGCAATGCCGGGTATGGATTCCATCTGAGGGAGTGGGCCTTAAATCAAATCAAATATTGGTTGGTTACTCGCATAAGCTTTATACCACCACTGCACTAGCATGTCTTACAGGTGGGAAACCATTGTAAATTAAAGGGCATCTACCTGGGTTAGTGTTTACATTTAGTGTTTATGTTTTTCTTTTGGCAGTGTAGAGACTATCTTACTGTACCAGTGACACTAGAATGTAGGGGTGAAGACTGTTTAGGCACTAATATAACTTCTCCATGTTCATAAGTGTTGTCTTCAGCAATAGGGCCTTGCTGTCAGTTTGTGGAAATCAGTGTGGCAATTCCTAAGAAATATAGGAATCTATCTTAGCTGTACCACTCTTGGGCATATACCCAAAGAATGTGTCATCCTACCAAAAAGACACTTGTTCAGTCATGTTCATTGTTGCTCTACTCATAAGACAGAAACTGGAAACAACTTAGATATCCTTTAAGAGAGAAGAATAGATAAAGAAAATCAGGTACATTTAGGCAATGGAGTGGGGGGGGGAAGCATGACTTCATGAAATTCACAGGTAAATGAATGGAACTAGAAAAAAAAATCATCCTGTACTATACTATAGTCTGGGTCGTTTGGGGATTCCCATGGGATCATTTAGCAAACAACACAATTAGATGAACCCAATTCTGGGGCTGGAAGCTTCATTTGGTAACAAGAGATGGCCAGTTTGGACTCTGTTTTGGCAATTTCTTTAAGATCACCTACATATGTGTACATATTTTTGGAATTTTCTACTGTATTAGTTTACATATTACTCCTCAAATGGACTTAATTTTAGCTGTCTCTCCATATTACCTCTCTTATCTCTCTCTCCCATCTACTTTCCCACTTGATTCTCCCTTTCAAACCCCCCATCCACCCGTAACTATTTATTCTATTTCCCTTTCCTAACAAGGTCTATCTTTATCCCCTAGTTTCTTACTCTACACCTAACCTCTGTGGTTCTATGCATTTAGCTTGGTTATCATTGATTTAACGGCTAATACCACATATAAGCAAATACATAACATATCTGTCTTTCTAGGTCTAGGTTACCTCATTCAGGATGATTTTTTTTTCTAGTTCCATTCATTTACCTGTGAATTTCATGAAGTCATGCCCCCCCCCCCCTCCACATTGCCTAAATGTACCTGATTTTCTTTATCTATTCTTCTCTCTTAAGGGATATCTAAGTTGTTTCCAGTTTCTGTCTTATGAGTAGAGCAACAATGAACATGACTGAACAAGTGTCTTTTTGGTAGGATGACACATTCTTTGGGTATATGCCCAAGAGTGGTACACCTGGATCTTGAGGAAGATAGATTCCTATATTCCTTAGGAATTACCACACTGATTTCCATAGTGACTGTACAAATTCGTGCTCCCACAGGCAATGGAGGACTGTTCATCTAACTCCACATCCTCAAAAAAATGGGCTGTCACTTTTTACTGATCTTAGCCATACTGACAGATGTAAGATAAAATCTCAAAGTAGTTTTGATTTGCATTTCCCTCATAGCTAAGGATATTGAATATTTCTTGGTTTCCCAGCCATTTGAGATTCCTCCTTTGAGAATTGTTTAGTTCTGTAATTGAACTATTTATTTTCTTGATATCTAATTTCTTGAGTCCTTTACATATTCTGGATATTAGCCATCTATCAGATGTGTAGTTGGTAAAAATATTTTCCCATTCTGTGTGCTAAGGCTTTGTCTGATGATGCTGGTGTCCTTTGCAGAAGCTTCTTAGCCTCATTGATTAACTGCTGATTTTAGGGTTTGCGCTATCAGCGTTCTGTTCAGGAAGTTGTCTCCTATACCAATGAGATAAGTCTATTTCCTACTTTCTCTTCTATCAGGTTCAGTGTATCTGGTTTTACATTGAGGTCGTTGATCCATTACAAGTTGAATTTCTGTGTGGTTTGATAAGTATGGCTCTATTTGGATTATTCTACATGCAAACCTCCAGTTTGACCAGCACCATTTGTTGATGATGCTGTCTTTTTCCCATTCCATATTTCTGGCTTCTCTATCAAAACTCAGTGTCTATAAGTGTGTAAATTTATTTGTGTCTTCAAATCAATTCCATTGATTAACGTGCCTGTTTTTGTACCAATATTGTGCTGTTTTTATTACTATAGCTATGTAATACTAGTTGAAAATGGGGTAATGATATCTTCTGCATTTCTGTTATTAATCAGGATTGTTTTAGCCATCCAGAGTTTTTTGTGTTTCCATACGAAGCTGAAAGTTGTCCTTACAAGATCTGTGAAGAACTGTGCTGGAACTCTGATAGAGATTTCAAATCTGTAGAATCTGATTTCAATCTGTAGATTGCTTTTGGTAGAAGGGCCATTTTTACTATATTACTCATATTGATGCATGAGCATGGGCCATTTTTCGATCTTCTGATATCTTCTTCAATGACTTGAAGTTTTTAATCAGACAAGTCTTTCACTTATTTAGAGATACCCCCAAAATATTTTATATTATTTGAGGCTATTGTGAAAGGTGTTCTTTCCCTGATTTCTTCACAGTCTATTTGTCATTTGGATATAGGAGGGATACTGATTTTTTTTTTTGAAGTTAATCTTGTATCTAGCTACTTTCTTGAAAGGTTTATCGGCTGTTTGAGTTCTCTGGTAGAATTTTTAAGGTCACTTTAGTACACTATCATGTCACCTGCAAATAACAATATTTTGACTTTTTCCTTTCTACTTTGTATCCCCTTGATCTCCTTCCATTGTCTTATTGCTCTAGCTAAATCTTCAAGTACTATATTGAATAGATACAGAGAGAATGGACAACTTTGTCTTATTCCTGATTTTAGTGGTATTACTTTGAATTTCTCCACATTTAACTTGATATTGGCCATGTACTTGCTGTAAAATTCCTTCATTATGTTGAAGTTTGTCCTTTGTACCACCAGTCTCATCAGAACTTTTATTATGCATGGGGTATTTGATTTTGTCAAAGGCCTTTTCAGTATCTAACGATGATCATGTGTTGTTTTTTTTCTTTCAGTTTGTTTATATGGCAGATTACACTTACTGATTTAGGTATATTGAACCATCCTCCTATATCTGGGATGAAGCCTACTTGATCGTGGTACATGATCTTTTTGATGTGTTCTTAGAGTTGGTTTGCAATTGTTTTATTGAGAAGTTTTAAATCTATGTTCACAGGGGAAATTGGTCTGTAATTCACTTTCTTTGTTGTGTCTTTATGTGGTTTGAGTATCAAGGTAACAGTGGCCTTGTAAAATGAATTGGGAAAGGGTTCTTCTCTTTCTATTTTGTAGAATAATTTGAGGAGTCTTGGCATTAAATCTCTTTGAAAGTCTGGTATGATTCTGTGCTAAAACCATCTGGCCTTGGGTTTTTTGTTTTGTTTTGTTTTTTGGGAAACTTTTAATGACAGCTTCTATTTCACTAGGGGTGGTAGGTCTGTTTAATTGCTTATCTGATCTTGATTTAACTTTGGAAAATGGCATGTAGCCAGAAAATTATCTATTTCTTTAGATTTTCCAATTTGTTGGAATACAGATTTTTAAAGTCTGTCCTATTAATCTATGGATTTCCTGGGTGTCTGTTGTTATGTTCTCCTTTTAATTTCTAGTTTTGTTAATATGGATCTTCTCTCTGGACCTCTTAGCTACTATAGATAAGGGTTTGTCAATCTTATTTTCTCAAAGAACCAACATTTTGTTTCATTGATTCTTTGTATTGTTTTTTTTCTATTTTATTGAATTCATTTGATTATTTCCTGCTGTCTACTCCTTTTGCATGTGTTGTTAAGTTACTAATATGAGATCTCTCAAATTATTTTTATGTAGGCACTTAATTCTATAAACTTGCCTCTTAGAACTGCCTTTATAAGTGTGGGTATGTTATGTATTCATTTTCATTCAATTCTAGGAAGTCCTTAATTTCTTAATTTGTCTTGATCCATTTTTTAATTCAGTCGTGAGGTGTTCAGTTTCCATGAATTTGTAAGGTTTCTGTTGTTTTATTCCAATTTTAATCTAGGGTGGTCAGACAAATTGCAAGGTGTTATTTCAATATTCTTGTATCTCATGAGTAGGTGGTCAATTTTAGAGAAAGTTCTATGAGGTGCAGGGTAGGTATATACTTTTGTGTTTGGGTGAAATGTGCTGTAACTATCTGTTAGGTCCATTTGTAATGTCAGTTAGCTCTAGTATTTCCTGTTCAGTTTTTGCCTGGATGACCTGTCTATTGTCGAGAGTGAGGTATTGAAATCTCATATCGGTAGGTGAGAGTCAATATGTGGTTTAAACTGTAGTAGTATTTACAAACTTGGGTGCCCTTGTGTTTGGTCCACAGATGTTATAAACTGAAATGACCTCTTGGTGGATTTTTCCTTTGATGGGTATGAAGTGTCCTTGCCAATTTCTTGTGATTAGTTTTGGTTTGAAGTCTATTTTATTGAAGTCTATTTATATTGAAATGGATATACCATCTTGCTTCTTTGCTTGGAATATCTTTTTCCAACCCTTTACCCTGAGGAAATATCTATCCTTGATGTTAAGGTGTGTTTCTTGCATACAGTAGAAGGATAGATCTTGGTTTGCATCCATTTTGTTAGTCTGTATCATCTTTTTATTGGAAAATTGAGACAAAAAGTATTGAAAGATATCAATGAGCAGTGTTTATTGATCTCTGTTATTTTGTTGTTGTTGTTGTTGTAATATGTATGAGTTTCCTGTCTTGATTTGCTAGTCTGACATTATTTATTCTCTATGTTTTCTTGGGTGTAGTTAACCTCTTTAGGTTGAAGCTTTCCTTCTAGCACTGGTGGGGATTCTAGGTGGGGCTGGATTTATAGATAGATATTGCTTAAATTTGGTTATATTATGAAATGTCTTATTTTCTCCACCTATTGTGACTGAAAGTTTTCCTGGGCATAGTAGTGTGGAATCTGTGTTCTCTTAGAGTCTGTACATCATCTGTCTGGACCCTTCTGGCTTTTAGAGTCTCCACTGACAAGTCAGGTAAAATTGTAATAGGTCTGCCTTTATATGTTATTTGGTCTTTTTCCCTTGGAGCTTTTAATATTCTTTCTTTCTTTGGTATATTTAGTGTTTTGATTATAAGGTGGCAAGAGACTTTCTTTTTTTGGTCCAGTCTATTTGGTGTTACATATGTTTCCTGTACTTTAATAGACATCTCCTTCCTTAGGTAAGGGAAGTTCTGTTCTATGATTTTGTTTAAAATATTTTCGGTGTTTTTTGACCTGGGTTTCTTTTCTTTCCTTTATCTATTCCTATTGTTTTTAGATTTGGTATTTTCATAATGTCCCAGATTTCCTGGATGGTTTGTGTCAATTGTTTTTTTAAATTAACATTTTCTCCTATTTCTCCAGGAGTACCTGCTAGAGCTGGGGGCTGGGATTAATCAATAAGCCAGAGGGGTTAAGAGGGTGAAGATCTGTGTGATCAAGCAGGGGAGGAGGGGAGGCTGCAGCAAGTATTCTGCTGAAGACCTGGAGATGAGACTGGGGGATTGGATTTGGAGGAACAGAGAGGGAGAGGTGAAGATCTGCAATCTACCTGTTTCTCAGGCACGAGAGGCCCATGGGTTCCCAGAGAATACTTTCTGGATTTGGAGTCTGTGATAAAACACTACTCAGGGGAAAGAAGTGAGGAGGGGAAGATCTGTGTGCTCTACTGGGGATGGGAGCAGGGGATAAGGGAAGCCTCGGAAGGTGATCTGCTGCAGAGCTAGGGATGAGACTACAGGACTGGATTTAGAGCAGAGGAGTGAGAGTCAAAGATCTGTAGTTAACAGACCTGCTTCCCTGGTCAGAATCATAAGTTACTTTTTAATCATACAGCTACTAAGAGAAACCTGGGTTCTCCAGAGCAACAAATGGGGCTCATTTAAGCAAGAGTATTCCAATTCATCCCACACTAAACCCACCTGGGTGCTTTCCAAGGTAGGTCCTGGCTGCAATGGATACAGTGCAGCTGAGTTCTGTCCCTGGTACCTAACACCACTCCTGGTATGGAAAAGGAATTCAGAAAGTATTGATTTATAATCTATGCTAAAGTGGGCAATTAGAATTCTGCTTCAAATGGCTCTTAAATACAAACGTCTACTGTTGCTACAGTCGTATTAATGCTCACAAGTAGGAAATTTAATGGCTATTTTTAAACTATTTAAAACAGTCTTAGAATTTCATGAGAAAAAAGACAAAGGGAAGGAAGGAAGCAAGGAAGGAAGGAGGGAGGGAGGGAGGGAGGGAGGGAAGGAAGGAAGGAAGGAAGGAAGGAAGGAAGGAAGGAAGGAAGGGAAAGGGGGAGGCTTAGAGCTCAACTCTAATGTCTAACGTTCCCCACTACAGCAATACAATCATAGGCTAAGTCAGAACCTGCCATACCATCACATGGGGATGTCCGTAACATTCACCAGTCGGCATGAATTCCTTAAAATCTAATTTTAGAGCAACAAAGTACAATTGGGCCTTGACTTGCTCTTCTGTGTGAACCAAGCTTCTCTAATCCATTTTGAAACCTTCAAATTGGCCTGTGGATGTAGCTTAGTTTGTACAGTACTTACCCCTTGTACCACATAAGAAGGGCATGTGGCACATGCCCGCAATCCCAGAACTTAGGAGGTGGAGGAGGGAGAATTGGAAGCTCAAGGTCATCTTCAACTGCACAGAGGGTTGAGGTCAGCCTAAGCTATAATAGAACCTGTCTTTAAACATCACAAACTATTCAAGGTGGGATGGGGAGAACACAAAACATTGTCCCTTACAAATGGCTTCCCTTCACAGGGTTATGCTACCTCAAAGTTTAGGCTTCCACTAGGAAAAATTTTAATTTTTCTAAATTAGCTTAGGCAATCTTTCTTGGCAATTATACTGAGGGATTAAATGAGCTAACAAACATAAATTATAAGAACCATATATCAAAGTGGCTTTCAGTAACAGCAGACATAATGACTTTAAGGCCACTAAGAATGTTGGTGACAATGCCAAAAAATACTTAGGTTTTTTTTTTTTTTTTTGGTTTGTTGACTTTTGTTTGCTTTGTTTTGTTTTTAAACCAGGATAAAGGCAAAAATATATAACAGAGAACCAACTTAGCTCACAAAGTCAAGATTTACCGAGCCACGGATTGGGGATTTCTTGTTTTCTCAACTGCCAGGAGGATTTCAACCCTGTTTATGTGACAGATCAACCGCTTGTGTTTTCCTTGATGAGACCAGCTGCCAGGCTCTACCTGTGTAGGCTAAGTTGCATTGTGTGTGAAAGAAACTCCTGGATTGCGAAAGGTCAGGATGGGTATGCTAATGGGACCAACGTTCTCTGTAATGAACTGGAAGATGTCTGTGTGTTCATCCTCCATTTCCTGCTCCATGATAAACCAAAGCAGCTTCTCCCTTAATAACTCTGCCTCCCAAACTCTTCTTAATGCTCAACTGTATCTCTGCCAGATGATGAGGCTGATAGGTTACAAATGAAATCCTGTTCATCTGTCCCAGTCCACCTGTGGGATGAGAAGGGTGCTAGTGAGGCAAGAATGAACCAGAAAGCCTCGGAAGAGGACAGCAGCTGTTTAAAAAAGAAGAAAGGAGGAGGAGGAGGAGGAGGAGGAGGAGGAGGAGGAGGAGGAGGAGGAGGAGGACGAGGAGGAGGACGAGGAGGAGGACGAGGAGGACGAGGAGGATGAGGAGAAAGTGAAGTCTCTCTGATGTGATGACTGGGTTGTCTGGTGGCCAGCCTCCTTACCCGCAATACCACTTTGTTTTAATCAGAGGAATGTGAAAGGGGAAGCATCTAAGACACTTGCAGATGGGACAAAGCCTGGAAATGCCACTTTTAACAGTAATTTCTACACAGAAACGTAAAAGAGGGATATGCCAGTTGAGACTTCCCACTTCCATCCCATTCATTATAGGTAAAAGAAACCACACAGGCGGCGGCAGGCAGCAAAGACATACCACGCTTTCTAGAACAGAAAGCATGGCCTCCCACTGCTTTTCCTTGAGTCAGTGAATGACGTGCCCCATACTCCCAGTGTATCTTCTATGTTCTGATATTACTGCCTCTTTCTAACCACTGGTATCCTTGCCTATGTTAAAAATGACAATCCTGTTGGGGGCACAGAGATTCAGAATCAGTTAAGAGATCGGGAACCTGCTTTGCTTTGTTTGTCTAATTATGCCCCTCTGTTGGGATCTCCGAATGTTTGCTCCTTGGTTGTGTCCACTGATTTCTGGTGACCTCCTACAACCAAAGGTATTTGGGATGGTTGGGTATGGTTGAGTTTTCGGTGATTCTATGCATCTATATATACTAAAACTAAAAGTTTCCTTTTTCTTAAGGTCTAAGCAGGTTACAAAACCTAAGGAAACAATGCAGAAGACGCAGGAACTGCTACATAGCATAACCCAGTGTGTCAGAACAGCAACATGGCTAACTCATCAAAACCTATGTACTCTCTACTCACACAGAAATACTCGCTAACCCTCTCCGTGCTTTGCTTTCTTCCTAGTACCCATCATCATCAACCCTACCTGATCTGTCTCTCTTTACTGTCTATGACTCCCACCTAGGGAGCAAGAAACTTTTTTTAATTAATTTATTTATTTATTGCTTCAGGTTACATCTCCATCACAGTGTCCTCTTTCCACCCCTCCCAGTCCCGCCCTCCCACCCTCTACCCCCTATCCTTTCCATACTACTCCTCTGGAGTGGAGTGTCCCTACATAACATTCCCCTGCCCCAGTTCAGCAGTCATATGAGGGCCAAGAGCCTCCTCATACACTGGGGGCCTACACGGCAGCACCACTAGGGAAAAGTGTCTCATTAACAGGAAACAAAGTCTATGTTCATGTTTCCTTTGGCTCATTGGTTGTAGTAAAGTTATCCTGTACTATATAGCTAAAATCCAACTATAAGTGAATAGATGCCATGTGCATCCTTCTGAGTCTGGGTTAGCTCACTCAGG
This sequence comes from Lophiomys imhausi, assembly GCA_907164525.1. NCBI lineage: Eukaryota > Metazoa > Chordata > Mammalia > Rodentia > Muridae > Lophiomys > Lophiomys imhausi. The sequence continues at coordinate 1,704,663 of CAJQZJ010031962.1, read as the reverse complement.
ATGAGCTTCTCTAGTTCCATCCATTTGGATGCAAATAGCATGATTTCATTGTTTCTGATGGCTGAGTAGTATTCCATTGTGTAGATGTACCATAGTTTTTTTTATCCATTCTTCGACTGAGGGACATCTGGGTTGTTTCCAGTTTCTAGCTATTACAAATAAGGCTGCTATGAATATAGATGAGGAAACTTCCTTCTGATTTGGTGACGAGTCATTTGTATGTATACCCAGAAGTGGTATGGCTGGGTCCTGAGGCAGAGCTACTCCAAGTTCAAGAAACTTTTTTAAAGTTTGGCCACCACACCCCTCCCCATTTATGATGATGTCGGCACACAATAGGACTCTATAAGGGCTTTTAGAATTCATGCTGGTGTGTGAACTGCAGGACATTGTCCCAAATCTAAATACTCTGCTGCACTGTCCCTATAAGCATTCCCCTAAAGATATCATATGTCTTGACTTACAGATTCACAGCCAGGCAAACAGTCAAGCAAGACATGGATTATATGCATAGGTGGGCACAAGAGCTTATGGTGCAGAGGTCTGGGAAACATCTGCGTGCCACACCAGGAAGCATTAACCTACTGATCAGTCAGTTTCTGTATACATTCTTCCAGCCATTTGTCAACTGGATGGAGTGTGCAGAGGTCTGTGTGAGAACATGGTCTAATTACCATCCCTTTGCCAGCATTGTGATGTAACACATACTTTTACACTTTCTGTGCTCCCTTAAAAATATGGCTCCCTGGATATGAAGACACAAATTTTCCCCAGTGCTTCAGCTCCTATACTTGGGATGTAAAAGACACAGAAGCCAGCTGAACTCAGAAGCTGAGACAGAAGGACCACAAGGCTAGCCTGAGGCTTCCCTCGGATTTCCAGGCAACCCTGAATGACATACTTCAAAGTCAACCAACCAAATAAATGAAGCACATACAAATTTAAACCCTTATCCTAAAATGCTTTCTCAGTGCTCATTTTATCACGATGCACACAACCCTAAAAAGATAGAGAATTAAAAGAAAGGACTATTAGTAACTCATCCAGAGGAGCCTCTTTAAACCCTACACTTCTTTTTGTTTTTTTTTTTCAAGACTAGCCAGTGAGAAAGTACTTGAAAGGACAGCAGAAAAGATTCTTCTGGAAGCCAGTGTGCAAAGGCGGACTACATTTGCAGTTGCAGAACTACCTCCCCTAACAACCTCGGCAAAAGTCATCTATGGTCAAAAAGCAAAACAGGAGGAGAGGAGCTAAAAAATGGGGAAGTAAGGCAGCCAGGCAAAGAATGTGAGGAGGACAATGGGCTCCCAGTGAGAAGGCATGGTGAACAGGCTGGCTTTGCAACTGCACTCTGTCCACACACAGACCCACCATTGTTCATTTGTATGTTCTCTTTCTTCCCCACTCCTTTGCTCTTCTCAGCTCTACTCACTACGGCTGTCAACACTTGTGAGTTTTTTTAGTCCATGATGTATTTGTTCAATTATCTGTAGACCTACAGGCTCTTCATCAAATTTGCTGATCTCTATTTATAGCTGATAATTCTGAACAGGAGATCTAATGAAAATTCCTGAGAGTGATAAAACTAAGTCAAATTATGCAATGCTGTTTCCCACCCAGTGACTGTTGCCATTACTGAATACATTTGTTTCAATGAATGCTATAAATATACATTCTTTTACAATGATGCTTTTAAATTAAAAAAAGTCACGCTGAGTAGTACCCAAAGATACATGTTTCCATAGTTTGTTTCATATCCTATTACAAGATCTTATTACAAAAAAGGGAGACCTCTGAGTGGCAAAATGATAGAATAAATCTACATAGACTTTGAATAATGATTCTATCAAAACAGAATTCCTCTGTACCTAGGAAATACAATCATATAAAATGTGCTTATCTATTTTTAGAATTTAGTATAAAAATTACTGATGAAACTCATCCATAACTAAAACTCAAGTTTAATTTGTATTATTAATGCATCTCCATAGTAATTAATTTTACATCTTATTCATTTGCTATACTCAATTTACCAATTGTTTTGATGACTTCTAAAGATGTGTGTATATATTTTTAATTAATTTTCAAAAGAAAAAATTAAAACATCATTAAACCAAGATCAAAGACCCAAACCATATTTTGAACTATGACCAAATGCCATATTAAGGCTGAAGATGCAAATCATCATTCTTCAAACATCCAATGCCCATGCCCTGAAATATCTGTTATAAGAAGTTTTAGGCACAGTCCCACCACAGGTAAAGTTTGACTCATCTCAAACTAAAAACAGCCATGATTGACAATCATGCCAAAGTATGGATAGTCTGGTGAACCAAAAAATGTAAACCAGCATCCTCTTAGAGGAGTTTGGCAGGTCTGGCAGATAGAAAGCAAAACCATGAGCCGATCGTTCTAAGTGTCTTATGATTCAAAAGTCAAAGCAGAAAGGAATGCTCTCTCTCAAAAAAAAAAAAATGTCAGTTGCCAAATGCAACCAGAACAAGAAGGGATAATAGTTTCTGTTCAAACCACAGGAACTGGCTACACCCTAATCTCTATTCACACCGTAGGAACCCTGCCCTATTTATAGCAATGGGCAGTGGTGTTAAATATCACAAATATCAGCCAAAGCCAAAACCTTTGTGCATTTCTCTTCTGATGATAAGATGGCTTCATAAAACCACTGGCTTAAAAAAGTGTCAGTAGTCAAATGCTCTTCCTCCTCCTCTCCTTGTCATATTTTATTCACTTACCCAGCACTGCTAGGCAAACAAGAGACACACACATCACATGGATGTGCTCCAGAAAAAAAAATATTCCTTCCCTAATGTCTTCCATTATCGAGAATGTAACAGTGTTTGGTTTGTGAGATAAAAGAATGTAATAATGCTTGAACTCACCTGCCACAGCCCTGGCACACAGGAGACAATACAAAGAGGCTTCCAATATTATAAATGCTTTGTTAAAATATAAGAAAACATCATTTTATAAGTCATACTGATCTAATGTTGGCAATTTCACAAAGTTCAACCTAAAATTTTTATCAACCATCATGACCAATTTATTAACACTCTTAACAGTACTATTATGTGCAGATTTATAAGCTTGAAACCATAGTTTTGGGCCATAAATAAATGCTTTGTTTTCAACTTGAATATGATGACAAGTACAAATTACTCCATTGTAAGCACCTACATATTACATATCTGTTGTGTATCCTCCTACAAAGATGTTTCTGTTGGCTAAAGCATAAAGATCTGAGTTTGGATTCCCAACGCCTAAACAAAAGTGTGGCACCACAGCACAGGTCTGTATGCCTACCGCTGACAGGCTAGGATGGACACAGCCAGATCTCTGGAGCTCACTGGCTAACCATTCTAGTCAAAGCAGTGAAATCCAGATTCAGAGCGAGACCACATCTGAAAACACAAAGTGGAGAGCCACTGAAGAAGACAACACACACACACACACACACACACACACACACACACACATACACACACACTTGCACGTGTACTCACAAAAACATATGCCACAAATAAATACATAAATACTTAAAGGTATGTTAGGAATAAGGAAAGCCAGCCTATAATATCAGGATATAAGAATATCATAAACAACTCCCCCTAGAGGCATTGGCAGATGTGACTGCTGTGTCACATGTGCATCAGTATACTGGTGGCAGAGAGGAGAGAGGCTATGTCTACATTCAGTGTTCTGACCTATGAACACCTGAATGAATAATAGCCCAAGATTCCCTGAAAAAAAGCAAGCCTGAGACCACTACCAGTTCCATGCCAGGGGGGCCCAGACAGGGAACTAGCCTTTGATGACCACCTATCCAGCATCAGGCAAACATGAGATGGGCTCCCAGGACAGGAAGCAAGCCAGAGACTGAAAGAACCCTGCCTCATCCTAGATGTGGGGGTTGTGGGTAAGTCAGCACCAAGGTGTGAGTGTGGGAGAGACAGCCCTGCCTTTTGTCTGCTTTTCTGTGGTGTTGGTGAGAGAGAGATCCCCTCCCCTCCCTTTTTCCCTCACAACCAATGGCAGACAAGGTATCTGGCCCCAATGGGGTCATAAGAGCAGGAGAGCTATCCCTGCCCCTCACATGTTGCAGCACTTGGGAGAGCACGTCCTGCACCTTGACTGGGCAGCACAGTACAGCTGGTCCTGGATGTGGGGGGAGGGAGTTGTGGGTGAGCTGGCCCTGAGGATGGGAGTGTGGGAGAGCCAGCCCAGCCTTTTGTCTGCTTTCCGTGGTGTTGGCAAGGGACAGATCACCTCCACTCTCTTTTGCCCTTACCACAGTTGGCAGGCAGGAGAGTTGTCCCTGATGGGCTCATGAGAGGAAGAGAACTGGTCTCCCTTACCTGCTGTAGCATTCGGGAAAGCAGGCCCTGCACCTTACCTGGGTAGCACAGTAGAACTGGCCCTGGATGTGGGGGTTGCAAGCCCAGAACCAGGGCTTTGAGTTGGCCCACCTCAGCATCTACCTCATGGATGAACTGCTGGAATGCATGAAGAGGCCAGTTCCACAGACCCAAAACTACAGGATTTCCATGAAACAGAGCAACAACAGGGTATCTGAGAGGAGTCCCAGTGAGGTTCCAGTATTGATAAAGTAGCAGAAGTCAGAGGCCTCGTACCAGACCAAAGAGTCACTGTAATGAACATTTGCCAGTAAAAAAGTGTGGCAAAAGGGAATACTGTGGGACACACTGAGACACACTACAGCTTCCACAATGAGATTTTCTTTTTATATTGGGAAAGGTTGCAAGGGTGGAGGGTGGGTCTGAGGGGAGACAGGAGATGAGTGGGAACAGGGTGCATGATATGAAATTCACAAAGGAAAGAACAATAAAAAGATTTTTTTAAATGGTAATAAACAGATGAGCTGACCACAAGGGTTCGTGTGTGTGTTTGCCATACAGTTAACAAGCTGAGCCTTAATCATATTTAAGATGTTGTTGTAGCTGTGGAACATAAAATAGAATTCCAAATAAAGGAAAGTTAAATTAAATATGGATGTTTACACATTCCATAAGGAAGAGTTTCAGAAATAAAAAACTATTCTTGAAATAAAATGAATCTCAAAGCAGGACGGAGAGTATGAGAGCATCCTTAAAGGCACAGGAAACAAAAGCAAAAATTGACAAATGGGGTTATATCAAACTAAAAAGACTACACCACAAAATCACCACTGGAAAAGGCAGAGACAATTTGCAGAATGAAAGCAAACAACTGCAGTATATAGAATCTTTTAGTATCCCAAATAAGCAAAGATGCTAAAATCTTAATAGCAAAAATTAAATAAACCAGTTAAAAAATTGGCAAAATACCTAAGACATTTCTCAAAAAAGACATAGCAATGCAAACAGGACTATGAAAAAAATGTTGAACACTCCTAATTATCAGGGATATTCAATTCAAAACCACAGTGATACATGGCTAATATTCAAAAGACTAAAGATATATGCTGGTCGCTGTGCATCATGGCATATACCTTTAATCCCACCACTGGGAAGGTAGAGGGAGACAGATCTCTGAGTTTGAGGTCAGCCTATTTTGCACTGTGAGTTCCAGGACAGCCAGAGTTACATTGTGAGACTCTGTCTCAAACAAACAAAAAAGATAAATACTGGTGAAGATGAGAACAAAAGGCACCCTTTCCACACTGGTGGTGGAAATATGAATTAATACAGCTATTATCGAAAACAGTATGGGATCCTTAAAAACTCAAAATATCTACCATAAGATCCCACAATCTTAGCACTTGGTCAAATTAAATCACTTGGTCAAAGAGTCAACTACACTCCCATGTTTAGAGCAGCACTATTTCACAAAAGGACAGACATGGACTCAAAGAAGTGCCCATCAAATGAAATATACAAGAAACATACAAACAATTCTATTCAGACATAAGAAATTAATAGAGTACTATTGTTTTTAGCAACACAGAATTTGATATCATAATGTTAAAAGAAATGAGCCAAGCACCCAAAGCCAAGTACCATGTGACCTCAATCCTGGGTAGAAATTTTAAAAAGTTGATCTCAGGGAAGCTGAGAATGTGAACAGTAAGGCAATGGAACAATAGAGCAAAAGAGGGGTGTGAGGAAAGGCTGGTCAGTGAGCACTAAGTCATAGGTAAAGGCAAGAAGTTCTGGTGTGCTATCACACAACACAAAGAAGAAAGGTAACATGTGATATATATTTCAAAAACTACAATGCTATAAAAGCTTTCACTATAAAAATATGGTAAATGCTTAAGAAAATACATTACACAATGTGTACATATATTAGACATTATATGCTTACATTAATATGTACAACTCTCATGTTTTATAAACAGTTATGAATGAAGGAAAAATATAAAAATATATGCTTAAATATGAGCCATCCCACGTCCTGAATCAGGCTGGTCTCAGCACTAGAACAGAACCGTCTGTTTAGATCTTTCTCAAAGTGTCTGAGATGACATCCAGGGCCCCAACACATTAAGCAAGCACTGTACCTCAAAGCTGTACTCTCAGCCACCTTAAGGATATAGCTCTATATACACAGCCCTTAGAGACATAGGACTTCTGCAATTCTGCATGGAGCCGATAAAGGCTTTCAGTGACAGGGTCTGACTTGTGGCCATGACCCTAGTGGTGGAGTTATCACTGATCCATCCAAACTGTCTCATGTAGAACTCCAAATGTCAAAGGATTCACTTCTTACAGGTGGGGAGTAGAGTAAAACCCTTTATGGAAGACTGGCCATAACAAGCTGACATCTATAGTATTCTAATACATGGCCTTTTCCTCATATGTGATGACTGAGTCTGTTAGTGCTTGCCGTGCAAACATGGAGACTGGAATTGAATTCCCAGAAACTACACAAAAAAGGCTGGGCATTATGGCATTAGCTTGGGCTGGAAAAGCAAATGCACACAGATCCTGGGTCTCCGGTCTCACTGGCCAGCCATCCTAGCCTAATCAGGGAGCCCCAGGTCAAGGAGAGATCCTGCCTCAAAGAATGAATTGGATGGAGAAATGGCTCAGCAGCTGAGAGGCTACTCTTCCAGAAGACCTGTATTCAGTTCCCAATATCTACAAGTGGCTTGCTACCATCTGCAACTGACATCCTCTTCTGGCTTCCACAGATACACAGACATACATGTTCACAGGTACCCAGGTACACAGACATACATGCAGCCAAAACATCTATACAAATCTTTAAAAAGGAAACCAACAAAACAGAAAAGCATTGGTAAGTGGAGATGACAAGGGTGAGAGTAATCAGAATGCATTTAAAACATATATAAAATTTTCAAAGAACAAATTTAATTAATTAAAAAGGGGAGAAAACCAATGACACCTCTCAAGAAAACCAATGTTGTCCCCAATCTTGATATGCACATTTACAAACACGCACAGAGAAAGACAGAATCTCCTGTTCTAACACACTAATGATGATAAAAAAATAAATTCAGAATACCATCCGCTGTATGATTTAGTACTTTTAAATACTCTCTTAGTTAGCAGTTGCTGTATCAAATACCACAGAGTGAATAACTCTTAAGACTAGAAATTTATTTCTCATTGTTCTAGAAAGAAAAAGACCAAGGGTGGGTCCCAGCATGGTTCTGGTTCTTCCATCTTGCAGACCTCGATCTCTCGCTGTATTCTGCCATGGCAGAAGAAGCTAATGAGCTCATTCAGCTCTCCTCGTGAGAGCACTAACCCGTTAATCTGAGTATCACCTTCACAGCCTAATCACCTGCTATCTCCAAATACTGCAGCAAGGCGGCCATCTAAGAGCCTGAACTTAACTTGGCACTAACATCACAAAACAACCAATTTTGAGAATTTCCTCATTGCTCCAGCCACCTGTAATCAAGAGCAACATTAAGAAAAACCAAAGGAAGTAAACAACTAGAACAGAAAGCAACATTTATTGATATCTTATGAGTAAGAATTACTTAGAGTTTCATCTTACCAAAAGCTATTCTGGCAACCTTCCAGGAGTCCACTGCCTGCACAAATTATGCATGCTAATATATGCAAAGCAGGCTCTCCTTTTCCCTGGAGATGGTTCCATCTTACTTTATGAGTGTGACATTTTACTTTGTCTTCTAAGATTCGCTTTTTCTTGTTCCTTTTCTATCTCATATTTTCCTATAGCTTTCTGTTTGTCTTCTTTAAACCTAGTACTTTTAAAAATCCTTTCTTTTTAATATTCTCACTCAGCTTTTCTTAGCTTTTCGATAACTTATGCACCCAGGACATAGGACAGTACCTGGAAACGAACGGACTCTCAGTTGCTGTCTAATCACACAAAATCTGAGTGGTCAGCTCAATCATTTGGATTCTATTGGGATGCAGGCTATGTTTCATAACTAGGAATATACTCTCATCATCATCAGACATATATTATCAATATAATCCAGTAATTTGTATTTCACAACACTTCATAACTAAAATATACGCACTATTCTATAGTGCTCAAAGATAAATACTTAAAAGATAAGCCCAATAAAGTTATATAGTTTACTTAAAATAGGTATAGTTTTTAAAGACACAAGTTTTGCAAAAATATACAGAGATGGCCTACTATTAAATACTAAATGCATAAATCAAAATTTGAAGATGCAGAAACATTTTTGCTCTACATCTATATTTTTTTACTTTAATTACATAAAATATCCTTAGAAAGTTTAATTTTGAGGATCCAAACCATGGCAAGTATGCTGTGGGGAACAGCAATAAGAAAGGGGAAAGGATGAGAAAAAAAATTCTTTTTTAATTGTTTTATTCAAATGATGGCTCTCCTGAGTCTTTCTTTAGCATCAGAATCCTGGAGTGTCATGCTTTCATTTAAATAACACATTTTTATAAGCTAGAGAAATGGGTTAGCAGTTAAAACCAGGTGCTGCTCTTCCAAAGGACCCCAGTTTGATCTCCAGCACTCAGATAGTGCCAACTACCACAATCATGACAATTAATTTATACAATTTCATTTCTCTTCATCCTAGATTCAGATTCAGCACCAAGCTACCTAAACAAGAACCAAATTTTCACTTTTGATGAGGCTCTAAGTGTCAAGGTAAGACTTCTGGCAGCTCACTCATAAAGGGTAGGAGGAAGGCAGAAGTCAAAACTGCACAAGGAGAACATTTGGCCTGTCCCAAAATATATGAGAAGTTACTACAAAACAACAATGGAGGAAAAATAAACTGATGAGACCAAAAGAAGCAGCACCAGGGAGAGCTAAAATGATCCTGGAAATGGAATCTATTCTGGGATTTTTGTTTTGTTCTGTTTTAGTTTTTAGAATCATTAACTGGTTATTTCAGCCAATATTTTTATTGAAAGAAATACAACTTGAGTAATGAGCTCAATACCTTGGTGAATACCAGACTAAAAGCATTCCATTTTACTAGGATTTTAAAATACTACACAAAGGCTTTCAAACAAATCTACCACCCCATTTGACTGATGTGCTAATTGCAGATCAAACAAGCTGGGTACTGTTTTTTTTCACAGGTTTACATGGGTTTCATATTCAATAATACTAAGTCTTCCTATGATGCAGTGTTTGGGGGCTGGAGGGATGGCTCAGTGGTTAAAGTACTGTCTGCCCTCCCAAGGTGCTGACTTCAATTCCCAGCAACCACATGGTGGGTCACAGCCATCTATCTTGTGATCTGATGCCCTCTTCTGGCTGCAGGTGTATATTCAGATAGAGTCCTACAGTAAAATAAATAAGTTAATCTTTAAAAAAGAAAAAGATGCAGTGTCGCCTCCGCTCTAATCTATTACCTTGGCTTTGTGTCTGATGCTGCTCTTGAAATGTCCAAACTTCTTGCCAAACCCAATATCCTTACCTCACTTTGTTATCTTTCTAGCATCTGGCACTATTAAACTAATTCTTTCCTCTTCGATCATCCCTGGCATCTATATTTCTGTTTTGCCCACAATATGGTTCCTTCTCTCATTAAATTACTTTCTTTGAAGCTTAAGAGATGACTCCACTTAAGAGACTGTTCATTCTTAACGGAACTAGAAAAGCACATCTTGAGTGAGCTTACCCAGACCCAGAAAGATACGCAAGGCTTGTATTCACTTATAACCGGATTTCAGCCATATAGTACAGGATAACTATCCTACAACCAACAGACCCAAATGAACAGGAACATGGACTTTGTTACTTGTTAGTGGGACACTTTGCCCTAGTGGAGCTGCCATGTAGGCCCCTGCTGAACTGAGGCTGATATGTAGGGGCAACCTACTCTGGAGAAGTAGGACAGGTGGGAGAAGGGGGAAAGGGTTGGAGGGTGGGACTGGGAGGGGTGAAGGGAGGGGACTGTGATGGAGATGTAACTTGAAGTAATAAATAAACATTTAAAACAAACAAACAAACAAAAAGAGATGGTTCATTCTTGAGTATCCACTCCAGTCTCTGCTTCTACTATCTACTCCTGGCTTCAATCAAGAAGAGTCACTGGTCATTATTGTTTCATCAAAATGTATCCATAAGTGAATTTCCATAAGCCACCCTGCCTCATTCACATCAAACTCTCTTTCTCAGCTTCTGTCTCCTAGCAATGATATCCCCCCTTTCTTGGTTATGAGATCAAGAAGTAAAAACCCAAAACTCATATACATATGTGTGTGTGTGTGTGTGTGTGTGTGTGTGTGTGTGTGTATTGTTTTAATTCTTTCTCTTATAATAAGCCTTTCACAATTTTTCTACCACAAAATTATGGTCTTTCTACATTTTTCTCTATGCCAGTAGTACCAACAAGAACTCATAATCACTGGTAACTCTGATTGTACTGATACATAGTCTAATCCAATATTATCAATAAATAAAAACAAAACACAGACATAATAGAATGGGGAATAAAACGAAAGAAAACTTAACTGTGAGATAACTGTGTAGCCCGCGTTCTCCTTACGAGTCCAAAATAAGGTCAAAAGGGAGGCCAAACCAGCTCTCAGATCAGAAAATGGTGCCTCATGCAAGGACAAATCTGCCTTACCACCCACTGATGTGGCAATACAGAACCATGACATCACCTGTGTGTCCCCCATCCACCCCCACCTCTGTCATCTCATCAGAAGCTAGATTGGGCCTTGGATTTTCCTCCAGACAGAAAAAAGAAACTCTGTTCTCGGTATAAAATTGAAGAATTTGGGGACATTTTTAAACACAAACCAAAAATATCCCATCATTACAGAGCCTGTATTTAGTCAGTCTAAAAGAAATTTAGATTCTGTGACTTCCTTAAGTCTCACATTTTAACTATATTTTCTTAGGCTATATTTATGTCTTCAAAAGAAAATGAATTCTCTTTCACGTTTTATTACATGGTTCTGTTTTTTTCCCCCAAAGGAAAAAGGGGTATAGCAAATAATTCTCACCATTCTCACAAAGACCTCAGCAAAACAACCACCACCAAAACTGCTGTCCATCCCTCATAAACTCACGCTTACACACAACCCGTCTCTCAAGATTCTCTAGTCTTAAAAGGAAGGAAAGACCCCAGAACTGGGGCATCAGAGGCCAACCTGAGCTGCTGAGCAAGAAAGCAGAGTCATTTTATGGAAATCTAGATGCTTTAAAACAACTCTATCTCTTCCTTTACTGAAGCAAAAACTGGGAACTCTATGCAAAGCAGAGGCTATATGTATTCTGACAGCCTATTTTTGTGAGAACACAAAAAAGCAAAGGAGTGATGTGAGAAAAATGATCTTGGCTATCTGAATAGTACGTATTTCTATAAGATATCTTATCCTTTCGGTTCGGTGCATCTAACCAAAACATATGATCCTTCCCAGGAAAATATAACTCAGAGCATTTACATTTTCACTGCCCTGGTTTCTAATCACAGAACTGACGGAGTGCCCTTATTCAGATCCCTGCCCTAGGCAACATGTAAAATGTTCGGTTTGTTTTAGCAAATGACAACTTTCTCTTTATTTCTTCTTCACACTTCCCCTTCAACTATATGCCAGGCTTCTGGGAAGAATTTCTCCCTGTGGAATGTCAGATATTTTTGAGCCAATAAGAACAGTTATGCCCTGCAAGAGTATTAACTGAGCAAGACTGGTTTAGTACAGGATGAAGCAGGTTTCCAACAGCCTTTAACATGCCACTGGGGGCCCAGGGCTCTGAGAGTCAGAGCATGTACAGTATGTAATGTGTAGGCATTCCCCAGTCTTATTTGACCAGCAGAAAATGTGGGCTCCACAAAAAAATAAAGTTACGCTTGGAGAACATTCTCCTGGAATGGAAGAGGGAGATGTAACCCCCATGAAGGAGCATGTGAGTCAGATCCTTACGGCTTAGTAAAACAAAACTGTGAAGGCACAAGAATATGTGGAGGGTCCTGCCGGTGGCAGACCGGAGATGGTGCCTTCGGTCTCTGTCACATCATCTTCCTGTGTCACCGAAGCTGAAGCTAGGCCACTAAGGCCTGTGCTTCTGCGTCTGGTCTATGAAGAATCTACTGTTCAGACCCCAGCAGGACCCATCTGCCCAGCTCGATATGAGGAAGAGAGCCAGGAGATGAGGACTAGGTGGGAGGAGAGCCAGCCTCTTGGAGGGAGAAGGGTGAGCTCTGCCAGCATCTGCTTTTGGTCATTGTTTTGTTTTGTTGGTTTTCTTGTTTGGTTCTGCTTTTCTGTGGTGCTGGGGATCCGACGCAGCCCCGTGCATGTGGGGCCCCCACTCCTCTACAGAGCTACCACCACAGCCCCGTGTCTTCCTTCTCAATGGTTCCTTTATTTTAGTTTTGTGATCTAAGCAAGTTAAAACATGTTTCCAGTGCTGTTTAGAAAAATAATACCAATACCCTTGAAAATCAAAAGCCTCCTTTTTCCCATTTACCTATCAGTTCTTCAAACATATGGCGCACACTGCTGTCCCAGTTCACTTGTTTTAGACAGTACAGATGTGTGTAGGCAAGTTGTCTAGAGAACTGCTCCCCAAAGCAGACACGCAGGGTGTGCTGGTTGTTCCACCGATTCAGGCTCACTCCCTCTGCTTCTCACTCAGAGGCATAGGTTTTTAGAACATAATATTTGGGGACTTGAAACTTAAATCTATAGCTTACATACCCATACGAACCTAAATCAGTAGCTTAGTTTGTTCTAGACTCATGAGAGGATGCAGAACATTATTTCTATGTTTGTAGAACAATGGTAAAATTGCACTTATTTTAGTTTACAAACAGAATGACTGCCAAGACAACTGCTGTTTAATAATTTCTTTAATGCTGAAAGTCTGTTGCTGCTCCATGATTTGGAGGACTTTAAAAATAGAGTATTTGTGGGCCAGTGAGGTGGCTCAGTGAGTAAAGGTGCTTGCTGCCAAGGCTGACGACCTGAGTTCAATCCCCAGAATCTACATGATGGAAGGGGAGAACAGACTCAGTTTCTGACCACATACACACACACACACACACACACACACACACACACACACACACACACAGTAAATGTAGAAGAAAGGTAATAGAATATGCTAGTCATTATGAAATACAGTAGCATAAAACTATTCCATTAGCATTTCTAAGTCTCAATGGCATCAATAAAAGAGATAGCTCATATCCAGAATACTTCAGTCTATCAAAACAATTACAGAAAAAAATTTGCCATTTTTCCCATACACAAGAAAACTGTAGCTAAGAGGACCAAAAAATACTTATCTTTATGAAGCATGTAAGTAACATATTAATAGAAGCAAACTGCCTTGCAAAGGAAGGTGCCCCAGAAAGAAACTTGACCTACATGCCCTCTCAGCAGATCTGCATACCTTCTTCAACACCTCATCTACTAAGGCTGCTCTAAAGAAACAATTGGACCAAACTCGTCCTTGAGAACCCAGGCAGAATGTAACCACACAGAGAGAGGACTTCCCGGCTACAGATTTCCAGGTAGCAAGTAGAAGGGCTTTTCCTGAAATCACACCCACAGCCTTAGCCTCCACTGAAAAGAACCCAGATGCTCTCATCTCGAATGCCAGGCATTGGAGACATCTAGATTGGAGGTGAAGCAGAAATACAGTTAATGTCACTCTATATAGAAACAAAGGGGAACATCCCTTACCAACTTGCTTGAAAATGACTGTGACAACCTAGGAGAGGGGCTGTTTCAGAAGGATCAAGTCCAGCAAAGCAAGGAGCTCACACGGAATCCCAGCTGTTCAGGAGGCTAAGACAGAGGAACTGCTTGAGTTCAGTCAAAGCCAGCCTGGGCAAGATAGTGAGAGCCCATCCCTAAACTAACTATTATTTTTTATCTAATTAACTACGCACATTGTCTATTGAAAAGAAAGGGGGAAGGCATGAAGAGATAACAGTTTTGACTACAGATCACCATCAAAGGTCCAAATGCCTATACATACCAGTGTAAGCACCCAGTGTGAGAATCCAAAGGCATATGCAATTGCAGACAGCTCGGGGAAACGGAAGGCACTGGGATAGTGAGCAGAAAGACGCGCACCTGCCAAGGCCTGAAGCGGGCACCAGCTTTGGAGAACCAGCAACACCGACCACTGAAACTTGTTTTGAGGTTGGAACATTAGGATGGTGGCCACTTAGTGCCACGCCAAGCACCTAGCAAGTCCAGGGGCTCACAAAGGCCCATTCACAGACAAATTAGCTACAGTCTTCTTACAGCTCTCCGTGAAGTGTAGTTTCGTAGGTGGCTTATTTCTTTTTAAGATATAATGAGAGAGAGAGAGAAAGTTGAGGAAGACTTTGAGCTTCTGGTGCTCCTGTTTTCACCTCCTAAGTGTTGGGGTTAATTTTTATGCAGTTTTATGTTGTTCTGGGAACAAGATCCAGAGCTTTTTGTGCAGGCTAGGTAGGCATGCCACTGACTTAGCAAATACATCCCCAGTGTTGGTTTACTAATTTTTAACTGAAAAATTATCATTTGCTCATACTAAGCACGAGTAACTGGGTCACAACAACCCTAAAGAAGCTAGCATTGAAAGGATGTAAGTTAACCCCCGCATTCTCCAGCTAGAAGTCAGGAAAGCAGGATGCAGACTGGTCTGTCCGGCTCTGAAACCCACAGCTGTTCTACTGTGCTGACCTTCCTAGACATAGTTTATGATGGTCAAATTAAGCTCACAAAGGGAACTATCTCAGGTACAATATACTAACACACCCCCTCTTGTCCCCATGAAAGACCAAATAGTAAATATTGAGGGCTTCTTTATGTGACATGGGCTTATTTTGTTAAATATCCAGTATCTGTCCTCTAAAAACATAAAAAGCACTCTCAGCTCCCAAGGCTGCAGCTCCCTGACCTCTGTGTTGGAGACACGCACGGTCGAAGCAAGGCTCAGTGTTTCTGACCTGATGAGAACTCCAGCACTGGTCAATGTTGCAATTTGTTACACTGCTTTACATTTACGAATGCAGGGGACAGGGGCTCAGCTTCTCAGCTGGATGGGGGTGGGGAGACGAACCTTCCACTTAAGACATCCAGTGTGCTCCATTATTAAGTACAGTGTGATGGACAGAGGCCACCTTACTCAGATCCCTTCATTAGAAGACTTCTAGAAACCATCCGGCACTTCTTTCCTCTGTTTCCATCCTTTGCATATTCCAACTTGGAATATTAATATTCATGTGTTACTGAAAAATCACTGAATGCGTCCCTCTGTCTAATTAAGACTGACTATTTCAGAGGGCTATCACATAATGAACAGAATGTGGGAGCGATTTACGCTGACCAGAGGCTCTTTCAGTATGAGCAAAAGCCTCTGGGGAGCTATTATTTGAAATTATAGAAATATTTTCCATTCACTTTATGACATTTGTAAAAATGCCTTTGAACACTCCCTGAAACTTGTAAGAACCATCAAGTCGACCAAGTAGATGTGCCAAACTGGATCCAGTTCATCAACACCAAAGTGTCTGTACAATGCATTTTCAATGGCATTCAAACATTGTTCTGTAGGGCAAAATTATCCACACCTTATTATCTCCTTAATCTTCCCTTTGGATACTGAGCTTGTATCCAGGATTTGTGTGTAGACTATCCATAAGCAAATACTTGTTATGTGTCCTGTCAGTTGGCCCACACTAGCCAACTTTGGTGCCAGGTCTAACAGTCTCTGGTTAAAATATGTTCAGTTCTGCTGATTTATGCCTCACTGCTTCGTAGCCACATAGTGCAAAAAGAAGACAGCCTCCAGGAACCAATTTAATAGTAACAAATGTTATTTTCATTGCTGAGCCAAACAAATTGGAAACAGAAGACTCTGGATTCCAAGAGCCACTAACTATTTCACAAGGCTCCACATAAAACCATACGGCCCGTAGGTCAATAAATACAAGCTGATCTCGTTCACAAGAGCTGCTAGAAAATTGAGACCGAGGACCAATAGCAGCTATTACCGGACTCTGACCCTTTGGTCCAATGTCATAATCCCCTCTTGAAGAAACCCTGGACAGTTAAGAAGGCCTGGTCTGAGACCCACTAGCACATATTAAAGAGAGACTGCAGAATGTGGTTACACTGTAAAAGCCAATTAACATGTATGCTCGAGCAAGGCAGGTTTTCTTCCTGTGTACAAAGGACATGGTGACCTTGGTAAGAGACCAAGCAAAGAAAGGAAAGAATGTGACTTGGACTTGGAAATATACTAGAGATGTTACACACCCTGGATCAGATAATCATTATAAGCTTATAAAACAGGAAATAGCACCCCCTATCCTACAGCTGAAGAACCAAGGCTCAGGATGAAACAACTCCCAAAGTCACATGTAAGAAGTACCAGATCCAGCATTTGATCATGGGCAGTTTTAGGTCAAGCCTGCACCCTGACACTCCTTCATGATGCATCCTTCAAAGAATAACACAGCATGGAGCAGTCAATCTATTCAAGAGTCGCACAGATAGACAGGTGCTGTTGGTAAGCAAAGGGGCTCTAGGCTCAGACCAGGGCTCTACTGTCTCATGGGAGAGCGACCAGATACAGATACAACAGTTCCTAAAAATGTCACACTTGTCAGCAACAGTCTTCACAAAGCTAGCCCTCTAGGTCTACTATATCAATACGATGCTAGACATCTGAACAGACAGTAAGGCCTAGTGAGAGCTGAGAGGCAGTTTGCAAGGCAGGAGTCTGGGAGGTCAGCTGACTGGAAAAGAAGCCTATATACCACGGGCAAAAGGACTGAAGATGTTCAAATACTATTCATTTGGGCTCCAGATGGGCCTGAAAACTCACATTGGCTCAGCCTTCAGGTTAGAAACTGAGTGTAGGGAAGAGGGAATTAAAGGTGAGAGCCATTAGATCCGAGCTAGATTCTTTTTTAATCTGGAGATATGACAAACACAATCGACTTTCATTCCCAAGCCTTTGTCTACCAGCATTGGTAACGACCTTCACAGAAGGTCAAATCTCTATAATCAGGAGAACAGATGGAATCAGAACTGCAATCCAAATAATTCAAGAAAAGAAAAAACAAGGAGCTTGCCACAAGCAGATCAGAACTTTACATTTCCCGACAGCAGCCTCGAGCCAGAAGAGATGAGCGCCACAAGAGCAGATTGCGGGAAGAGAACTGGCGCCAGGCAGGCTTACACCAGCAGCTGGCTTCCTGCCCTCCTTTCCTGCCAGCGCTCTCCCCCTTCTGTAGGTGACTGCCACTTCTCTACCTAGGTCATCTGACCAAATACATGAAGCCAGTTTCCTGATCACTTTAGGGCGAAGGGAAGGGAGCTGGCAGCAGAGGCAGAGAGCAAGAAGACAGGTGTCCAGAAGGGCAGAATGGCCCACTGGCAACCTTCCTCTCCAATCCAGAAAGGGCAGGCTGTACAGCTATGAGAGAGGGGTAGACACTCAAAACCAAGCACTAATTCAGTAGGAGTGAATGCACCAGGCTGCCTGATAACTCAAATCCCTTCTCCACCCTGTGATGGAAGCCACGTCTCAAACACCACATGATTGCATCCTGGGTGTCCACAGGTGACTGAAGGGGACAGCCAGGCCTGGCAGAGACTCAAATCTGGCTCTTCTGGGCTGAATGGCTCTTCTTCCTGGTCAAGTGATGTTACTGATATAATCTGGGAATAAGCCAGATGGGGTGAGGGGCCACAGAAAGGAATGGACCATAATGGCTGAACCGAAGTTCTGAACTCCCTTCTTCCTACAAGGAGACCTGTGCTGAGAGAGGAGTCAACAGATGACTCACTTCTAGCCTCAGCACCCAGAGGGAAATGGAGCTGAGGGAGCAGACAACTCTTAGAAAATCTAAATTACATGAGGCTACTGCTGCTGGATTTGATGTAGAGAAAGCAGCTTTATCGGTGACACAAACAGACACTGTGGAAAAGATCATTTGCTTCAGATACAAAGATTAATTGGATGAGATTTCCCAATCATGGAGATAAAAGAAATGTCAAGGGAGCGTTCCAGTCACCAGTCTTCAACATCTTCATAAAACTCTTAGGGAAAAAAATCACAGTTAATACCACCACCCAACAGTCTTTATGAATAATAAATGATCCTTTAGTTGTAAGTCTCTGAACTCTTGATTTTAAACCAAATGCTTACTACTGCACCTCAGTGGAAACAAAATTAAGTTTCCACACACAAAGGGGATGGGAAAGAGGCTAGAGATTTAACTCAGTTGGTAGAGTGTTTGCCTCGTAATGGAGAAGTCAGTTTGATCGCCAGCACGTCATAAACTGGGCGTGGAAGTTCAAGATCATCCCAGACTACGTTAACAAAATGAATGGTAGCCAGAGTAATGGAGACCCCGCGTCAAAGATAGATAGGAGGATAATAGATACAGATAGGTAGGTAGATAGATAATAGATATAGACGGATAGATAGATAGATAGACAGACAGACAGACAGACAGACAGACAGACAGATAGATAGATAGACAAATAGATAGATACAGACACATACAAACATACATACATATAGAAATAAAAAAGGTCAGATGAGCTAGCTCATAGGTGAAGGTGCTTATCACACAAGTCTAATGACCTGAGTTTGATCCCCAGAACCCACATAAAGGTAGAAGAACAGACCCCACACAGCTGTCCTCTGACCTCTGACGTCCACCTCACAGAGCGGGGAGGGAGTATATAGAACTTTTTTCACTTCAGTCTACTTCAAAATAAAGGCAACCTTGTTCATAAAAGCATTTTCAACTCTTTCATTGTCTTTTTCTCCCCTCCTGAGCCTTCTCCAATCCAATCATGATCATTTAATTATTAGTCAATGTAGCTGGCAATAGCTTCCACCAAAGTAAAATGACTTTATTCCCAGTGTGCTCCACACCAGACACCAGTTAATGTTGATTTGTATTCATCTTTATTCTAACTAGCAGTTCCAATATAAAACAAAGAAGGATATGCACATACAAAAATAAAAGTAATTAGTGTTAGAAAGTCAATCAATGTCTTAGCTAATTTGTAGGGTGCCTGGAAAGTAATCCACTTGAAATTCAAACGCAGAACTGAAGAAAATGGCACACGGTTCTACGTCATAAACTACCAACATTATAAAAAGCTGTGGATGCGCAGCATAGAACACTGCTAATGAGCTCTCTGTGACCGCCAGCTCCTGCAGAATCACTGGGCTATTGTGAAGGACACTGATCTCTTTTCAATGGCCATGTACCGCCAGGGGTAAGTAAAACATTCATCCGAGGTAGGTTTTTTTCCCCTAAAATAATAACCAAATGTTTTGATCCTTTTCTTACTTGTTTCTCTGTGATCATGATAAAACTGACCAAAAGCAACTTGGGAGGAAAGTGTTTGCTTACCCTATCATCCACCATTGAGGGAAACCAAGGCAGTGACTCAAATCAGGAATCCGGAGGCAGGAACTATAAAAGAAAACTGCCTCTGGCTGGCTTAGCTTCCTTCTACTCCTTCCTTCTACAAGGAATGACACTGCCTGTTGGCAGGGCCTCCTATATCAATTAGCAATCAAGAAAAAGTCCCGCAGGCAAATCTGATGGAGGAATTCTTCAATTGAGGTTCCCTCTTCCCAGGAGTGTCAAGTTGAGTACCGAAGCTCACCATGGCAAATCCTAAATAAAATCATGGTCATTTAGCCAGGTGTGGTGGCAAACGAATATAATCCTAGCACTTGGGAGGTGGTTGAAAGGAGGATCAGGAGTTCAAAGTCATCCTGGATCCACTATATAGTTTAAGGCTAGCCTGGGCTACATTACATAAGATCTTTTCTCAACAAAATGGAGCAAATAGAATAAATATCGAACAACCACCTTTCTTTAGATTACTTAAATACTGTAGGTCAATGACTTGTATCCTTGGGTACACAGTAGAATCCCTAGAGGTTTTTAAACACCCACCCCCTAAGTCCTACCATCAAAGGGCATGATACAACCGGTCCCAGCAGGTGCCCAGGTGATCCTCATGTGTAGTTAAAGCAGAAGATTACTGCCTTCGGCAACATTAAAATATATCAATCAAAATACTATATTGCAATTCTTGGCTGTAGCAAGAATTGTAAGAATCTATATAAATCAAAGGGTGGGAAGGCAGGCCTTGTCTTCAAAGGTGCCCGATCTAAAGGGGAAAAGGACATGTAAGTCACCATGAGCATGCAGCATACTAAGAGTTATATCTGAAGAGCCAAAGCAGTGAAGGGCACTCTGCAGAGGGTCATCTCGCAGGACAGAGAAGAAGGGGGGATGTGCCTGGATTGGCACCTCAAAGACAGGGACCAAATGGGTGTCAGAGCCCAGATAAGAGGCAGCCAGGAGGAACAAGTAGGGAAAGGAACTTCAAAAGGATCAGAATGGACAAAGGTTCCAGCTCAGCAAGTTGTTCCTTACAGTTGAGGTAGGGCGAGCATAGATCAGAGGGGAATGGGCCGTGGGAGTGATCCAGGCTGTCAAGACTACCGGAGACTGGTAATGTGCTGGCTGAACATAAGGCACCAGTTGCTATGATGGGCTGCCCAACCTAAGGCAGTGGCGGCACGGGGAGGGTGTTGCTTTCTTAGATCCAGCCAACAAAAGGCTCAATATTGACACAATCTCCAGATTCCCAAAGGATAATCACAATCTAGTTCTTGCGTGAAACTGTAGGTTTTCAAAATCTGGCCAGGGCTAATAAATGGGTCTGCAGGCTAGCCTCTGCCTGTAAGCAGGTCAGGGAACACCTTTCCTAGAAAGTTGCTGAAGGACTTTTAAGGCAAGGGGGGGGCGGTGTCCAATTTATACATTAAAACATTTTAAAGTGCATGACACTGCAGTGTTTCAGACAGCAACTGGACAACCCCAACAGTGCAAAGCTTGTCCACTCAGCAACGGTAGCGAGGGGGTCACTGTTCTGAAATTAACCCCCTACTCTTTCATTTTGCAAACTTAATACAGGACCTTCTTATAACTGTAGGAAGAAAGAATTTTAAAAATCGCAAATATTCAGACTTCAGGTGATGATCACACTTATTAGGCTCCAGGGTGATGTAAATTACAGTGGGTTCTGAATTCCACATGCTGGTGGAGTACAGAGGTGGTAATCAAAATCCCAGATGATCTATCTGCCAAGCAAGTCAAGAGCAATCCTCTCTGTTGGGAACATAGCCAACATCCCACAGGGCATTCTGATAGCAAAGGAGAGGAGGCAGGAAAGAACCCAGGTGCTACAAGAAAGCCCTCCTGTGCCCAAAGAAGACTTTGCTTCCTGAGTTGGATGCTAACTCAGTCTCCTTCCCATGGTCAATTTGCCAAGTGTGAGGGAAAAGGCATGTTCCTTTCAAATGATAACCTACTGCCAAATACTATTGGGGCCAATTGTAAATGTGAATTATTTCACCCTAGAAGTGAATGTGTTTTTAAAGTCACAAGGGAAATAAATCTAGAAGGGTAAACAGAGTACTTGCAAAAGACTCTCCAAATATCTCTAGAAACAACAGCAAAAAAAATTTCTCTAAAAATATGCTTGCCTTAAATTTGTCAAAGGTCTATTTTACAAACACAGTTATCTACATAGAAAACTGGGAGGTGAGATTATTTCCCTAACTTCATAGATTGATTAGAAAAAATAAAATCCAAAGTGGAATAAAATAAATCCCATCTATTTATTAAAAACATCAAAAATTGCAGTCGTAGGACATCCATCCTAGATAACTGGTTAAAACTGATCCTCAAATCAAATAACTGCACAGAAGTACTGTCCAAAAGAATGACAGACACATGTGCTATTTAATAAAGAGCTAAGCGCTTGATTTTTTTTCTTCAAGTTTTCTCAAAAAGATAAAATGTAATTACCAGGTCTGGTAAAATGTCTGCAGTCTCTGCATGCCATACCTAATTTTAGGCGTGGAAGTGAGATTTTCTCAGGCATTCTTATTTTCAAAGCTGGACTGCTGAACTTTGAGATATAAAATCAGAGATTCCAGAGAAGCCTGAATATAATAACATATATAATCCAACAAATGCAATGGTCCTTTAACAAGGAAGAGACTTTTTAAAAAACAGCCTTCTAATACTTTTTAAGTATTAAATACTACCTAGGGAAAAAAAAAACTAAGACCTCTAAAGGCAGAGGAAGGAAAGCATATTTGAATATGAAAGCTCAAAGCCTAACGTGGAAAATTACTCTCCATATATCAGTTGTTATGCACAATTAAATAGCTAAATAAAAAAAGTGGTAAAAATCGTTTAGAAAAACAGTTCTTCAGCAAGAACTTAGTGACCATAGAGCACAGGCATGTACCAGACCATCCAAATGCAAACATTTCATTTTTCATTAGATCTTATCAAAACTTGCATGACAGGTAATGAGAATTTTGTTTGTTTTTAGGGTTGACAAGGTCTCACTACATGGCTCAAATTTCCCTCAAACTCGTGTTCCTCCTGTCTCCACTCTAGAATTATGTGATCACAGACCTGTGCCATTCTAGCTTATAATTTTTTTCTTGACACAGACATTAACATTTTTGGAAAAAAATTATCAGTAGTTTCTTTAAAACATGGAACAAAGTCTGAGTCTGGGGTTCTTACTCAACACGGGCATAATTTTGGTTAAACAAATGGTCAGAAGTTAGAATGAGATGATCCTGCCAAGGCAGAGCTGGATGAGTGACAACACCAGGACTTGTGACTGCCTTCACTGAGTGGAGTCGATCCTGAATCCTCCCCCACACACTTCTTGCTCAAGTGGTAGGTCATCCTCAGGCGTCTCCTAAATCCAGTCAGACCACTAACCACAGCTTCGCCTCTCTCTGTTTCCCAGAGAATTCAGGAGTCTTACAGCAAATACAGAGAGATTTTCCCATTCTCCACCTTGAAGCATTGTTTGTGTTCTCCTCCCAATGAGTGTGGATTACCCACATCAGTGGTATGAGTAGCTAGGTTTTTTGTTGTTGTCCTTGTGTTATTGTTTTTTTTTTTTTGTTTTTAGGTCAAGCATGGTGGCATATGCCTATAATCCAGCACAGGACATCATACTGAGACTCTGATTTGTCTAATTTTTATGCTTTACTACATTTTATTTCCTTCTTTTAAGAAATTAACTTTAGAAAACCACACTTCCTGGGGCTGGAGAAATGGTTCAGCTCAATGCTCATCCAGAAGACCTGGGCTCCATTCCCAGCACCTGTATCAGGTGGTTCACGTGTACACTCCATTCTCTACCACCTATAACTGCAGCTCCCAAGAGATCCAACATATCCAGCCTCTGTGGGCCTGTGAACTCACGTGCACATACTTAGACAAAAACATACACATAATCAAAAATAATAAAAAAACATAATAAAACCTTAAAAATAAAATACACTGCCTCAGAACCACTCAGAACCACTGCTTCTGCCATAGCAAAAATATTGAAGCCCAGGTCTTTGTGATTTTCCAAAGCCCACACCCTTTCCATAACACCACATTGTCTTCTAATGGAACTCTACTGAAGCTGTATATAACTCAGTACAATGTGTATATGTACTTGTGCCCCTATGTATGATTTTCTAAACAGACCTGCTTCCCATGTACTTGCTCTACCACAGTAACGCTCTGAGAGCTTAATAAGAACATGAGACTACCTGGACACGACAGCACATTCCTTTAATCCCAGCATTCAATAGTTGGCAGATACAGATGCATCTCTGCTGAGTTCAAGACCAGCATGGTCTCCCCAGCCAGTGCTACATGATGAGAGCCTGTGTGTGAGGAGAGGAGAGAGTAAGACAGAATGAGAGAATGAATGTAAATAAAATAAGTGCCTAACACTGGGCTCCCTCGACTGGCAAATACTAGTGCTCTTCCTAATGACCATATGAGAACCTCTTCCACATTTTAAAAAAATTAAAGAAATCCTAATGCCAATGTAGGGTCACCTCAACATCCTGAATTCTCAGATCTAAACAACAGCCTAGGGATTTCTACCACTTGCTCAGCCAGCACACCCCAACTCAGTCACACAATGAGTAGGCCCCTCCTTCCTAATCAGACTGTGCACTCCCACAGACCCCCAAAACCACATGGCACTGGCAGTGCTGGTGGCTGTACTAGTTGATGACAATGCTGGTGCTCACGGTGAAGGTCAAAGGTGAGAGCGGGAAAGGCAAACTGGGAAGGTGTGGTCAAGAGAACACTCTAGGTTTCTGGAACACTGTGGAACATACCAGAGTAAGGATGAGACTTTCCGTGTAGGAAGCGGTTCAGGGAGGAGTTTTATAGCATTAATTCCTAGGACAAGGTGCCTAGAGAAGGGATGCTGGGAACTTGGGGAGTTAAGGATGGGAGAAGCCCTTGGCTGGGACAATTGATAGAAATAGCTGTGAACGTCAGGAGAGCAGGAAATGACTCTACAGGCTAAAGCTGGGTGTGAAACCAAATCAGAAGAGAGGAGCATAAACTATAAACACCGCCAATCTGTAGGTAACAGAAACCCCAAAATGCCCTGTCATGACACAGAGTCAAATTAGCTCAGGCTTACAAAGTAGAAGAGAGAGCAAATGAAAAAGGAAACAGCAGGTGTGCGCAGCACTGTTCTTTGCTTTCGTTCTCCAGAGGCCTGTGGCTGTCCAGCTGACAACCAGCTGTTCTCTAGGTGTGGAGCTCAGGGAGGCTAAGTTACCTGGGCACAGGCATCCCCACGGCCCTCCCCCTCAGGTCAGAGCTATGTGAGAACCCTTACACATGGCAACAGATGTTATGTGAATCATCTCCTGATGAGAGTCAAGGCTGTCTTCAATGCTCCTTGTCTCATGACTGCACACAGACCATGGTGTTTAAAATTAGACAGTTCTCTACCCCAGATTGCCAAAAATGCAACTTAGAAAATCTACATAGTCAAAACTTTTCCTTTGCTCCAAGTGCAAAAACAAAGGTTTAATGATCATATTCATTAAGGGCTGAGTTTAGCCCTGAAATGTTATGTTCATATCTTTTAAAGAGATATCAAACAAATACATAGAAATTCAGCAACCTACCTTTTTGCTGGGCATCCACTGTATGCAGTTGTAGGTTTCATGAAATCATTTTCATTCAAGTATATTACATATTTACTTCTGTTCCCACCCGCTCTCCAAGGCCTCTTTGCTCCCCATAACAGTCCATTTCTAATTTGATGAATATGTAGGAATGATTCCATGAATCCATAGAAAATCCAGAATCCACAAATGAAAAAAAAAAATCTGACTTTCTGTGTCTGACTTATTTCACTTAATATGATGATTTCCAGTTGCAGCCATTTTCCTTCAAATGAAATTTCATCCTTCTCTATGGCTAAATAAAAACACCACATTTTTTATGTCATATGTCAACAGCCACCCAGAACTTAGCTATGTGAATGTTGCTACAGTGACCATTAGATATGCAAGTATCTCTGTAACAATCTGCTTTTGATTGAGCAATGAGCAAGGAAGAAATGTTTAAGTAAATTCTAAAGTTCCTGAATAGAGGTGGGGAAGACAGTGAAGGCAGGATTCACAGGCAAGTATCACAGCCTAGGGAGAGTGCCAGAACCCACAGCGGCATCACAAAAGCAGGAAGAGCTCTGATGAGCCCCACCAGTGCATCTCAAGGAACCAGAAAAATTAGAAGGAAAAGAAATAATAAAATCAGAACAGAAGTAATGAATCAGACACTTTGAAGAACAAAAGATCATGAAACAATGAGCTACTTCTTTTAAAAGATAAAAACAGACAAACCCTTAATTAGTCTAAGAAAAAGAGAGGAAAGCCTCAGATCTGTGAAATCAGAAATGAAAGGAGAAAGGTTACAATCTACATAACAAAGTACAAAAGATCATTAGAGATTAGTATAAACTACCATATGCCAACTAATTGGAAAAACTGGAAGAAATGGACTCACCAACCAAAACACATTACCAAGATTCAATCGTGAAGAAACAAAACCTGAAAGGACCAAGAAGGTATAAGTTACGGAAGTAATACAGTCACCCATGAGGGAAAGCCCAGCATAAGACTAGCCTCCCTGAGCTCCATACCTAGAGAACAGCTGGTTGTCAGCTGGACAGCCACAGGCCTCTCGAGAGCAAGAACGAAAGCAAAGAACAGTGCTGCGCACACCTGCTGTCTCCATGCTCAGGGGGCTGAAGCAGGAGAATCAAAAGTTTGGGGCTTGTTTAGCCTACACAGGGATAGCCTATCTCAAAGGAGGAGGAGGAAAGAGAAGAGACAGCCGTGCTGATAATATCAGTTCGCCTTCAAGTATTCCAAGTATAGACAAGAAAAGAATTCTAAATGCAAACATTATTTGAACATCAAAACCAGAGAAGGACAAGAAAGAAAACCACAGGTCATTACTGATGGACACATAGGCCAAAGTCCTCAACAAATTAATCCAAAAGTGCATTAATTCTTATTAATAATTAATAGCTATTAATTATTGATTCATAATTAACAATTCACTGTGGTGAATATTGACTGTTCAACACACACATTTCAGTCAATTTGATAAATCACATGAATGAAGGTCAAATCATATGATCATCCAAAAGGATATTGAAAAGGTATTTATAAAATTCAGCATCTTTTTTTGATTAAAAAAAACAAAATAATTTTTTTAAAAGAACAAAATTGAATAAATTAGTTCTAAAAACATATATAACTGAAAGTTGGGGAGGGAATATATTTATATATATATATATATATATATATATATATATATATATATATATATGAGCCAGCAGCTAGCAAAATACTGAATGGAAGGATATTGCCAACTGGTTTTCTTTTTAGATTTAGAGTAAGATAAGAATGCTAACTTTTAATTTATTTCAGTTTTTCCTTGGACCTCATAGCCAAAGCAGCAAGGCAAGAGATAAAAAGAAGGGCCTAAACTGGGAAAGAGGAAGAAAACGTGTTGCCATTTCCAAAAGGCACAGTCAATCCCAATGTGCACCAGAAAACTATATGAACTGATAAAATGAGCAACATTGCAGGACACAGAAGCAACATACAAAAATAAGGACCTTTGAAGGAAAATTGTTGGACTTTTGAAAGAAAACTGTTCTGCCTGAACTGGGAGGCCCCAAAGACCACCTAGGAGCCAACCCCAATGCAAGTGGAAAGGGTGGTTTATTCAAGCTCCAGCAGGGACTCACAACTGTCACTTACAGCAGAGTTGGAGTTGCAAACTAGGAAATATAGGGTTTCTATAGGGGTTTAAACAAAGAAAGGGGTTTCTGCAATAGTATTGGATGACATTTGTACAGACAAACCTGTCTACTCCTAATTGGCTCTTTGTTGCTGCCATACCATTAACGGTCAGCTTGTTCAGCAAAAAGTGTATTTAGACTTTTTGGGTGCTTTCTCAGAGTGAGCTGGCCGGTTATGACTAGGGAACTGCCCTGGAATGCAAGGTCAGGCATATTTTGTTGTTTTTCCTGGAACTAGAGGTTAGCTCTGAATCAAACCTAATACAAAATGGAATCTCTTTTCAAGATGGAGTCAGTCAGACTCCACAAAATATGCTAAGTGTGAACTGCCCAAACTACAAATAAACAACACATTTTCACTTAAAGTAGCTACAAAAAATACATATAAGATATATAGGAATAAAATGAAAAAAGTAAAAGAATCCTGCAATGAATTCTCATTAAAAAAAAACCCACCAAAGACACAAACATAAAAGTTATCTAATGTTCACAATTGAATCAATATGATTAAAGTGTCTGTTACCCAAAGTAATTAACAAATTTAATACAGTCCTGACAAATATCAATGGCATTCTCCACAGAACTAGAAAAAACAATCCGAGCCTTATCCATCCCAGTAAGAAGGGCTAATATCACCAGGTAGTGGTGGCTTACCCTTTAATCCCAGCACTCGGGAGGTAGAGGCAGTACAGTCTCTGTGAGTTCAAGCCTAGGTCTGGTCTAGAGAGTGAGTTCCAGGACAACCAGGGCTACATGATGAAACCCTGTCAAGAAAGAAAGAGAGAGAGAGAGAGAGAGAGGAGGGCTAAGAGAAAACATATCAAAAAGGCTAGAGAAAACATAAGGAACACAAATGTGAAGAAAATAGACCCTTGCACACTATCCATGGAGGTACAAATTAGGGCAGTCATTATGGAAATGGTAAAGAGGATCATTAAAAAAAATTAAAAATAGGCCTTCCTTATGGTCCAGCTATCTCATTACTGGGTGTATTCCAAAGGATGAAATTAGTATGGCAGAACCTGCTCTCCGATGTTCACTGCAACACTGTTCACAATAGCCAAGAAAACAGCTTAAATGTTCATCAATTGATGAGTATTTAAAGAAAATGTAGTATACATCACACACAAATAGTGTACAGTCATAAAAGTAATAAAATTTTGTCATTTAGAATGTAACGATTGAACTGAAGCTTGCTAAGAGAAATAGGCCACACAGATAAAGACAGGAAACACCTGACTCTCCTCACACGAGGACACAAAAACACTTGATGTCTCAGACGGTGAGAGACTGGAAAAGGGAGAAGGGAATGGTAAAGTGTGAACAATGAGTACTCAGCTACAATTAGGTAAGAAACAAGATCTTCCAGTGTGCTGATATCAGTAATGAGAATCATAAATAATTATGTACTATAAATTTCAAAACTTTAAAAAATTTCAAAATTTTAAATATATTCACCTTAAAGAAATGATACAATTTGAGAAAATATATTTGTTTAACCTGATTTAATATATATCAAAGTATTTGTTCTTATGGATCAGTTAAAATTAATTTAAAGGTACACGTTTGAGGAAATATATATATATGTTTAACCTGATTTAATATATGCATATCAAAGTATTTGTTTTTAATGTATCAGTTAAAATTAATTTAAAGAAAAAAACATTAAATTACACAGATAAATATTTATATGACATAATAATAAAAAAATAAAGAATTAAAGAATTAAATCATTAAAAAGAAAAAATGAGAATGGGACAGGAGAGATGGCTCAGCAATTGAAAACACTTGCTGTTCTTGCAGAAGACTCCAACTTGGGTCTTCTGCACCCATACAGCAACTTAAAACCATTTGTAACTCTGGTTTCAAGCACTCAAATGCCCTCTTTTGGCTTCTGTGGGCTTCTATATACACATGGTATACATAAATAAAAATTAAAGAAATATTTTTAAAAGTACAAGAAGGTATAAAAAATAACTGGAAAAAAATTTGCTTTTTCTGTCATTAGCACTATGAGGATCAAAGGGGGGGACTTTTGCACATCATTCCTGCACTGAAAAGTAGACCTATTAGTCTATGTATTCTTAAATAAACTGTGAACACTTACACAGAGCAAAGCATCATAAGTTTTCCAACTTTATACAAAAATAAAAGTAAACAAAATAAATAAATAAAAGCACTGTTCAAAGTCATCAAGAAAAAGGACACCAGTTTTGGTGTGTGTATGTGTATGTGCGCAGCATATGGGTGTGCATATTTGCAAAAGTGTGCATGCAGTATATGTCTGTGTGTTGATGTGTTTGCATGTGTGTGCACATGCATTTTGCATGTATGTATGTATATGTGCCTATATATGTATGTGTGTAGTGATGTGTGTTTGCATGTCGTGTGTATATGTATGTGTGTGTGTGCAAGTGGACACTCACACACGTGCACACAGAGACCAGAGAAACTTCAGGTGTTGTTCCTCAGGATCCATTCTTTGCAGGTTTTGATTTGATTTTTACATTACTTTAGATTTGTCTATTTTATGCTTGTTCTTGCCTACATGTATGTCTGTGCACCATATGCATGCCTGGTGGTCACAGTGGTCATAAAAGGGCATCAGATCCTCTGGAACTGGAGTTACAGGTGGTTGTGAACTATCATGTGGGTGCTGGGAAATTAACCCCTGTCCTTTCCAAGAGTTACATATGCTCTTAGCTAATGAGCCATCTCTCCAACCCCCTTCTTGTTTTTAAGGCAGGGTCTCTCACTGACCCGGAATTCACCAAGTAAGCGAGGAGGCTGGATGACCAGTTGCCCAAGAATCCACCTGCTTCCCCCCTCCCCAGTGATGGGCTTACAATACATGCCACCACACACAGCTTTTTGTGTATAGGTTCTGGGGATGTAACTCAGGCCCTCTCGCTTGCAAAGCATTTCACTGAGCTACCTCCCTACCCCTATTCTTAATACTTCTTCAGCACTAAATTAAGCCAAGGGAATGCTGCAGTATAATCAGGTGAAGAACCGATTAAGACACGATAAAACAGCATCTTAGGTGAGTGCTTTAAAGATCTATTACAACTCACCTGGCTAGCACAATGTAATTATCATCACAACTCCTAAAATTAAAAATACCAAAGACCAATGAGGTGGCTCAGCTAGTAAAGGTGGTTGCTGCCAAGACTGAAAAGCTGAGTTTGATCCTCAGAACCCACAAGATAGAAGAAAAACAGATCAACTTCTGCAAGTTGTTTCCTGACCTCCTACATACACTCACGCCGCAAGAGTAAATAGATGTAATTTATTTTTTAGTGACCACAAATTTGGCTGTTTAGATGCTGCATGCTAGTCTTTCCAAATAAAAATAATTTTAATTAAAAATGAAAGTGATACACACTTGGGAAGAGTTTTCCCATACCAGCCAACTGATAATCAGCTGTGAAATATATATTGATACTATATTAGGCTATTAAGGACATTTACCTAATGGATAAATAAATAAATAAACTTATAGTGCATTTTCAATTTCTCCATTGAGAAGGGTACTAAAGACTTCAACAATCATCTGAAGGTCACAGAAAATTGATATAAATAGAGCACAGGTCTGTTTTCCCAATCCGCCACACAACAGTGACCTACAGGCAGGAATGTTAATGATGCAATTAAAAGTTCTCTAAAATTAAAACTGCATAAAGGGAAAAAAAAACCTCAGAAGAAATTGCGTTTTCATATAAAACACCAAAGACCAAATTGATCACCTATAAAACAAAATCATCTGAGATTATTTAAATGACTAGTTTTAAAATCCATACAAGCATCTTTTTCTTGAAAACTTAAGGAAAACATGTTGTGACTAGCAAATTATATTCATTCATTAATGGACCTGACCACTGTGTACTGAGTACCAAGTGTAAGCCAAGTGCCAACTGGACACCTAGACACCAAAGATACAGTAACTCAGTGCCTGTCCTTGTCAGGCTTATATGCTGGTAGACAGAGATAAACAGCACACACACAAATAATGGGTCAACAAGCGAGGTGGAAGCAATGTCACTGAGTCAGGAGCATGACAAATACCAGCAAATAAAAAGCAAACCCTACCGTATATTCAGTGGTCAGACAGCCTATCTGAAGGGTGACACACAATGGCACCTGAAGGAGCAAGCCATGTGGATAGCTGCCTGAACCAGGCAAACAGATCAGCACATGCAAAGGCCCAGAGCATGAACATGCCAAGATACTACAAAGGGCAGTAGTCAAGAGTGAGCCCATGAAAGCCCTGAGAGAGGACCTCTAATTCTAGTCTCTGTGGTATTTGCAACTTACTGGCTTTGGTGGGTGACTGGTAAGAAAAGTAGAGAGTGTAATAATGTAAATGGTCTCTCACTGGGTTCCTATTATGCACCCAAGCACCCACTAAAGAACATTATCTGATTTAATCACACTGCATCCTAAAAAAGGGGGGGAGGCATCATATACACTACCTCTTTTATGGATGAGGCACTCAGCCAGTGAAAGGGCAATACCAAATTTAAATGCAGATCCTTCTGACTCTAAAGTTCAAGGCAGCTTCTCCAAAAATGCCAGCTACAAAGAAAAGAGAATATTTCCACCCAGGAACTCAAAAGTCGGCAATGGAGGCAAGAGATGTTTGTCAGTCCCCTTTAGCCTCACATCACTTTCACATAAAGGCAAAGAGACACCGTACACCTTCGCCTACAACACACAGAAAATGTTCCAGGAAAATATGCACGTGTTACACAAGCCAGGGTTCTCCTATGCTGCCAGCTTGGAGTTGAGGGAGGAGGTTAAGGCCAGGTATTGCCCAGAGGCTCCTTGCTTGAAAGAAAATCATTTCCTTTCTCCAAGAAAAGTTCAGGTTTAGAGGCTCAAGAAGGAACAGACAACAGGTCTTTCTCTGGGGTCATAACTAAATCACATCTGTAGCACCACTTAGCAAAACAACTCTGAGATCCAAGAACTGCAGATGAAAACCGAGACACAGTCCTGTGAGGCTCGGTGCAGAGACAAGTGAGCAAATGTTTGCAATTCCCTAAAACTGAAAAGATAAGCAAGAATAAAATTAGGCAGTGCTGAGCTTTTTAGCTTCAGTTTAACTTGTAAATTGCATAATACTGCGCCAAGATAGATTTGCTACATAGCCGTTTGTTGATGTGTTACTCCAAACTAGATCTAGAGATATGATAAGGGGGCATAAATAATTACCCTGCTCTACAGCCAGGAAAACAAAACAAAACAAAGCAAAACAAAAAAACATGATGTTGGTGTTGATGTACGCCAATCCAAATTGCAGTTAAAATGGGGCCCTCCAGGTTATGCTAACCCAAGATAAATCAGTGGCTCTGCCTGCCACGTAATAAACTGGACATATCCGGAAAAAGTTCTGTTTGCTACAATCTGGAGTAAGTGAAGGTCACTACTAGAATCTAGTAGTCGAGGCCAGGGTCGTGCCTAAAATCCTTCAGCACACAGGAAAACCCCACAATAAAGAACTAAAGGACTAGCCACAGGAGATACCTTGTGTTATGAAATATAATGATGTGGTGAGGGGGTACCATGGCGGGCCTATGCCAAGATGTGCCGCTGAGGAACTATGCCATACGACAGATCTGGTATAAGGAGGTTTATTGGGGGAGGGGAGAGGAGAGAGCTCATGGAGAAGGGATAGAGGTTGGACATGCAGACAAGCAGACCGATGTGACGGGGGGGGGCAGAGCCATAAAGACAGAAAGGGAGAGAGAGAGAAGCTGGGAACAGCTTCTTTTTGGAAAACTGTGCCATTGAACTATGAAATCTGTATTAACATCAGGTAGCTAACATCAAAATTGCATTGCAAGTAGGGACTTCTGTTTAAAAAAATACTGTATACATAATGGTTCATTAGTTTTGACAAATTTATTATACAAATGCATTAGATATTAACAGGGAAACCTGGGTATACACTACTATAAGGACTCTAACGTGTTTCTAATGCCTCTTCAAATGCGTAACTATTCTAAAATTAGAAGTGAGGACTGGAAAGATAGCTCAGAGGTTAAGAGTACTGGCTATTCTTCCAAAGGACTAGGGTTTGATTACCATAACCCACAAGGCAGCTCACATCTATCCAGTTCCAGGGATTCAGTACCCTCTTCTGGTCTTA
>CAJQZJ010031962.1:1652478-1670870 GCA_907164525.1 Lophiomys imhausi | reverse complement strand
TCTATCCAGTTCCAGGGATTCAGTACCCTCTTCTGGTCTTACATCTACCCAGTTCCAGGGATTCAGTACCCTCTTCTGTTCTTCAAAGGCACCATGCACACACAGTACACAGAGACATGTGCAAGTAAAACATCCATACACATTGTTTAAAAAAATTACACTGCGCGGTGGGAAAATGGTCCAATCCAGGCCAAATTAAGTTATATAAAGGCAGGTTTATTGGCTACGAGAGGAGAAGAGAAACAGCATGTGCATGCAGAGAGAGAGAGGAGAGGGGTGGGGGAGAAGGAGACACAGAGGAGAAAAGAAGAGGGGGGAAGAGAAGAGAGAGAGCCCCCAAGATGTCGGCATTATATAGGTAGAGGCTTGTGGGAATGGGGCATGCCCCCTAACAGGCAGAAGCTGAGGCATGCTGGGAGAACCTGGGACTCAGGCAGACCTAACACACATAAAATAAAATAATTAAATTATAAAATTAAAAAGCTTTTATTTTACAAAATATACTTTTATTTTAATTCTACAATGCAGTAAATGAGTGATATTTAGTAAAAACCTGTTAGTTTTCACTTTTCATGTTGTGCTACAATATTTGAAGAATTATTATAAGCTAAATGACACTAAGAAAAATAATTAAAGGTTAATTATATAAGCATACTACTTTAATCACCTCTCATTAGCTCACATAAAACTTAGTTATATGTAGTAGGCCACCTACACCTTAGATTTTTAAGCCATTTACTTCACTATATTAAAATAAGGCTTTTACTTTCATTCTCTCCAAAGACTAGTCTAATGAATGTTGTTGAGTGTATGCTGACACTAGACTATTATACAATAGTTCACAGACATAGTTGTAGAATAACACATCTCCACACATCTCAGCATGGGACTTTCCAAGTACATAACTTAATGCCAAACTCGAGAAGCTGACCCATCCTTACCAAGCTTATTGTATCTCTGCGCTAGGAATGTTCTTCCTCCAAATCTTAATATAGCCAAGTCTTTGTAATTTAAGTCCAGTAAAATGTCACTTCACTCAAGAAACCCCTCCTGTCTATCCAACGAAAAGAAGCATAACTTAATGTCCTACATCTCCTATTTATACTGGTAATCACATTGTTATTTTCCTACTAGAATGCAAAGTTCATGGATAGATGGATAGAGAATGGATGAATCAATGGATAGAGGATGGATGAATTGATGGATCTCTGGATGGACCAATGGATGGATCAATAGACTGATAATGAAACAAAACTTACAATTTTATAATAAGACTAAAATGAAAACTATTAAGGGAAAATTATAAAACAAACTGGCATGCTAGGGACTGAATCATCATTAAGAAATCCAGTAATAATGGGCTGGAGAGATGGCTCAGCCGTTAAAGGCTGGGCTCACAACCAAAAGTACAAGAAATCCAATAACTCCTAATTATGTCCCAGGTTATTCGAATACACAATCTCATTTAAACCTTCACAAACCTCTACAGGGTACTTATTACATATGTCTATTTATTATTCATAGATGGGATTGGGAGAGATCTTATCATTAGTTCAATGGCAAAAATTACAAGCCTTACATCCCACTGATGCTAAGACCATTCTTTCCCCACTCCTTTGATATATAAATTCAATTGTTTATTACAAACCACAAACACACACACACACACACACACACACACAAAGGACACACATGCACACTCAAGCACACACACACTTGCGTGGCTGTTTTGTTTTATTCTGTTGTTGTTACTGCTGTTTGGATGGTACTATGGGTTGAACCCAGACCCTTTTTTTTTTTTTTTTTTTTTTTTGTGCATGCTAGGTAAGCACTCTACCACTGAGCTACAACTCCAGCTGTCATGTTCATAGTATCACTCTTCAGTAGTTGGGGTTTTGTCTATGTTTTGTTTTTGGGTTGTGTAATCGGTATTCTGCTTTGGCTTGGGTTTTGAAGGCTGGGACCAAACAGCGAACACTGTGCATGCTATGCAACACTCTACCACTGAGCTCCGCCTGCGGCTCCCATTAGTTTATTTTATGGCTGCCTTCAAATGATGTCAGGACAGTTAAAAGTCTCGCACAAGGCCAGAGCTGTGACTTTTGGTGTGACTGTAGCCTAAAACAAATAATACGGAGGTCCCGAAGACAGCTGTGCTGGAAATATCAGATAAAATGTTATTGGAGCAGGATGTCTAGCCAGGAAACGTGGAAGACACAGAAGAAAAGGGCACCCTTCAGTCTTCTCATTCTGAGGCCACCTATCAGTGGCTGATGTACAAAAATTTACACATAACTGTTGAGGGAAGGTCTAATATTGTTTCTGATACATTGAGTTCAATGCTGAGATCTGGTAACCATCCCTTCTGAGGCATTCTCTTGATTGGTTAATAAAAGTCGCTTATGGCCAATTAGCTGGGCAGAAAGAGTATAGGAAGGCGGGATTTCCTGAGATCAGAAAAGGAACTCTGAGCACACACAGAGACTCTCTCTTTTTCCACTGGGAGACACAGAAGGAGACAGACGTCTGGAGAATGCTGGAAGGTACTCGCAGGCACATGGTGGTTTGGGATTAGGTGATCTGGGTTAACTTAGAATAGCCTATTGAGAGTCTGCCCAGCTAAGGGCTAAGCGTTAAAACATTAAAGGTCTTGGTGTGTTTAATTATTGGGGAAAAGACTGTGGTGGCTTATAGGCCCTCAGTCCAAGCAGACCCAGGCCGTTGGACTTCCAGACTCCCAGACTCCCCTTGAGCCCAGGCGAATCTCCCACCAAGCCGTGGGTAATTCTACTGGCCTAATATAACAACTTATATTAATTAACAGAGTTTAGGTTACAGGTGTTGTAGGCCACACTTGGTCCCAGGGTTCTTTCTCCAGGATAAATTAGGCAACTGGTTAAGGCACTCAGGTCAGGCCGCCTGCTCCTCTGCCAAGCCGCCGGCTACTCTGCCGGCCTAATCTTACAGTTTATACTTACTAATAATTACATTAATTAATTTGCAGTTTCACATAACCATCAATGTCACCTACAGAACAACTGTACTCTCATTCCTAAGAAACATCACAAATGAGATTGTAAAAATGGCTGTGAACTATGACCTATGTTTAGGCAAGGATCCCTTTTATCACTGTTTATGTTTATGTCTTTTATCTCTTCTAGCATTCTCTTATCTACCTCCAAGCCTGCACAAGCCTAAAATAGTCTTCTCTTCAAGGAAAAGTTCATTGAATAAGAAAAATAAGTATACCATCGCATACTTCCTTAATTGTTAAACTTCATTGCATATTAAGTAGCTTCCAAGCCCAAAAACCTGCTACACATTCTGATCTTAACACCACACTTGGCTCTTCAGCCATCTTGTCCTGCTGTTCATTCGATAAACTTACTAACCCTTCTTCCCTCTGACCTGAGGAAAGTCTTTTCTATGGCCTCTGGGACTCTGGAGGGACACTTCATGTAGGGAGTTAGGTTAATATACGTTAGATTTAGTAGATATCTAGGTTTCTGATACAGTCTCTTAATCCGGGGCATGAAGATCAATTTCGCTGTGAGCAATTAGCTTATCAGCTTATGGATGAAGTCACGTGAAAAGAGGGGAGTTTCTTTAGACTGAAAAACAAGGTTGAAACCAGGTGAAACAAGGACAGAATTTATGACCTGGCATTGTTTTCAGCTGCTAAGTGGGCAGAGCCCAAATTAAGCTGAAGCAGGTGGAACAAGGAGCGATGCTATTTAAGGACAAATGGATGGGCCCAGGCAAGCGTTCTGCTAAGGGCCCCTGATACTGGAGAGCTCTGATAGTCCTGCTGGAGAAAGTGCTGGTGAACTGATGGCCAGATCTCCATGAGGCAGAAAGAAGCTGGTGAGCAGAGAAAGCCTCAGCAAGACAGCAAAAGGCCAAGGACTAAACCCTGTGGCTCAGCTTTTGCCTAGAGGGGTTTGACCTGTCCAAACAGTGGCCTGAACGAAACTGTGGCCAGCTTTAAAGACTGAGGCAGAGCGGCAGAGTTGCTGATGCAAAGGAAATAAGTTGGCCTACAGACGGCTGGGAGCTCTCAGAGAGAAGAAAGCCTCAAGCCTTATTTAAGGTGAGACTGCCATAGCCAATTTACCCTGACGAGCCTGCGTCTGAGATATTCCAGAATAAAGACTGCTAAGTGCATTAAAGGGTCTACCCCAGAGACTGTGTTCCTGAAGACTAGGACCTGCCCCAGAGACTGTATCCTTCTAAAAGATTATGAAAATAGTTGTAATAGTTATCAATAGGTTTAATGGTTGGGTCTTACGGGTTGTAGGAATTTATAGGGGTTGTAGGAATTTATAGGTATAGTAATTAAGTAAGTGTATTTGTTGTAAGTGAATACAGTTAGTAATAAATAAGTGTTTAATAATTAAAAAGTACGGTTTCAACTTCAGGCTGCTCTGTCAGCATTTCCTTCTGCCAGTGACACTGTTACCAAGTGAGAATGTGCAAGTTCAAGGCCCGTAAGCCTCTGTGCTGGCCAAAGCCATTTAGTTCTAATGAAAATGAAAAAGAGACTTCAAAGAAACTACCTAGAACGCTCTCTGAACATTCTACAAAGATACCCTAAAAATAACTAAACAGAGCGGCTTCAACCTGAGAAACATCATCCTACACAATTTCCTTTCCAACATGGATGAGAAAATATGCAAGATGTTATATATAGAAATCTAAATGCTGACCCTTGAGCGAGCCAGATACAGCTGGTCTCCAGAGAATAGCATCTGCCATTCCTCTGTGCCCTTCCTGCATCTTGACTCTGCCACTCTAAAATACAGAACCAACTGTACAGAACAGACACAGTAACAAAACCTCAGCAAGTTTTCCTCGCACTAATACCTCTAACCCTCAGAGCTCATCCACCACAAGACAGGCCCTCCCTCGTGTCTCCATGCTTTCCCAAGTCTGTGCTTCTGGTGGTTCTCAACCTGTGGGTGGAGATCCTTATGGGGGCTACATATCAGAAAACCAGCACATCAGTTATCTATCTACATTACGATTCTTAACAGTATCAAAATTACAGTTTTGAAGTAGCAACGAAAAATATTTTATGGCTGGTGGTCACCACAACATGAAGAACCATATTAAAGGGTTGCAGCATTAGGAAGGTTGAAAACCATTGCTCTGAGCTAACAGATGCCCTAAAGTGTTCAGATCCCCCCACGCACACACTAGCTGCTGCTTTACCAGGCCAATTTGCCTTCCCAACTTACTTCATCTTGTTACATATTTAAGTTAGATATATTTGCAAACAACTGTGCTACATTTTTAACCAGCTAAAATCCTTACAGGTTACAATTAAAGAAGCATGCTTAGGGCTGGAGAGATGGCTCACAGGTTAAGAGCACTGGCTGCTCTTCCAGAGGTCCTGAGTTCAATTCCCAGCTGCCACATGATGGCTCATAACCATCTATAATGAGATCTGATGCCCTCTTCTGGCCTGCAGGCACACATTCAGACATAATATAGTATACATAATAAATAAATAAATAAATCTTAAAAAAAAAGCATGCTTAATTTCTTTT
Source organism: Lophiomys imhausi (assembly GCA_907164525.1). NCBI lineage: Eukaryota > Metazoa > Chordata > Mammalia > Rodentia > Muridae > Lophiomys > Lophiomys imhausi. The sequence goes on along the minus strand of CAJQZJ010031962.1, from coordinate 1,665,321 downwards.
TTTCCCTTGGGGTTTTTTGTTTGTTTGGTTTTGGTTTTGGTTTTTCAGGACAGGGTTTCTCTGTGTAACAACTCTGACTGTCCTGGACTCGCTTTGTAGACCAGGCTGGCCTTGAACTCACAGAGATTCACCTGCCTCTGCCTCCCAAGTGCTGGGATTAAAGATGTACGCCACCACGCCCAGCTGTATGCTTAATTTCTATGGTGCTGAATGAGATGAGAAGATTAGTAAAATGTTGAAATCTAAAATCAAACAACTAAATTCATACAAAGAAAAATAATGTCAAACGTACAAACAGCACATGAGGGTAAATGTCATCAAAATACAGTGTGATAACAGCTGGTGTAATTAAATGGCATCAAAGCCCTACCTCACAAAGTATCTCAACCAGGAAGCTGCACAGGTGGACACCACTACAGCTTTCAGAAATGGGAATTCCATTGATATTTTAGATGCCTGGGAGTATGGAGATTTAAAATTGTAAGGTTGCTTATGCTGAGTGTATAAAATGCTGTACACAGAAGACATTCTAGCACCGAACAATGGCACCACACTTCAGAGGAGGGAAACTGAACTATTCTAGTAAACTAGGTAAATAAGTCTAAACTACTGCATACTCATATTTCTGATGAATCACAGGTAAAAATAATACATTAAAACACTAGAAAAGTAATAGGTCATTATTATCTCCAAAATATGAATAACAAAGAGCAAAATATACCAATACACATAACAAAGAGTATGGTTTCTTAACATGGAAAGAATTCTTACAACTTGATCAGAAAAAGAAAACTGTGCCATAGAAATATGGTTCCTAGGCCAGGGGTGGTGGCACATGCCTTTAATCCCAGCACTTGGGAGGCAGAGGCAGGCAGATCTCTGTGAGTTTGAGACCAGCCCGGTCTACAAAGTGAATCCAGGACAGCCAGGGATACACAGAGAAACCCTGTCTCAAAAAACCAAAAAAAGAAAAAAGAAAAGGCTGTTCATGAGATAGAGACAGTAGCAGGGGACTTCTAGCCTATAAGAAGATACTCAAGTTCACTCACAACTAAAAAATAAAACTTTGAAAAGACCAAGTACACTTATCCAACCAGCAAAGACCCTAAGTTTAAATGTACAGAGCTCTGCCCGAGTATGACGGCCACCTGTGTATTTCTAGTGCATGGGAGATAGAAACACGAGGGTCAGCTAGGTGGGAAGTTTGAGACTAGCCTTGACTATACAATACTTGTCTCAAAAGCCAAAAATAAAAATTAAGAACTACAGTACTCTCGCTAGAAAGTAAGAAGGCAGCATCTGGGAAATTTCTTTTTCAGTGCTGGTGATTGAACCTGGAGCTGTGAGCATGAGAGTGAAGCGCTCTACCATGAAGCTAACTTGAGTACACCCCAGACATTTGTTGGTTTGTTGTCTGTTTTTTGAGATGGGGTCTCATATACTTCAGGCTGGCCTCGAGTTTAACCCAGATACATAACCCAGACTGCCCTCAAACTCCTGATACTAAAAGACTGAATTATGATTTGTTGTCATCACTGATATTGTTTTGTGGTACAAAGGCTCACACCTAGGGCCTTGTACTTATGAGGCAAGTATTCTATCACTGGGCTACATGCACATGTCTTCTGAGATCAACCCTCATGGAGTATAAATTGGTCACCTTCCATAGAACACCATTTGGCAAAAAGCATAAAAACTGGAACTTTATATACTCTTTGACACTTTAAACTTCTGGGAATATATACTAGCAAGATCCATGTAGAAAGAATGTTGAATATGTACTACTATCTGTAAATGCAGAGAACCTGGGAAAATGCCGCTGCCCATCAGCAACATGTGGTTAAATAACAGTTCGTCTGTGTAAGGAAATACTGAAGAGCCAGTAAGAAGAACTCAACAGATCTCTCTGAATTAATCCCCAAAACACACTGAGTGGGAAACACAGGCACAGAAGTTTCCATGCTGCTGTTTATTTAAAAGGAGAATTAGAATCAAACAGCTGTGTTTGCACACACTCAAAATATCACTCACGAAATGAGTGGAAACCAATAATGATGGTCCCCATAAGAAGGGAGTTTGGAGATCTGGAGTAAAATTTTTAAAAATATTTCTATTTTATGTTTTTGGGTGTTTAGCCTGAATGTACATCTATGCCCCACTCCAGGGAGGCCAGAAGAGGGCACTGGATACCTTTAGTTGAACTAGTTACAGACAGTTGTGCCCTGACACGTGGGTGCCGGGAATTGAACCCAGGTCCTCTGGAGGAGCAACCAGTGCTCTTAAGCACTCAATCATCTCTCCAGCCCCAAGAAGTTCATTTTTTTTTATTGAGCATACTTTCACCTTGTCTGAATTTTTTAGCTTGAGTGTGTTATGTTATACAAAGTAATACATCTTTTACATTACTATCAGACTTACAAGGTTGTGAAATCACAAACTTTTCTTTTAAAATGGTTGTTTTCTTAGGCTTGGAGGGTGGTTCCATGGATGACGGGCTTGCCACACAAATGTGAGGGCCTGCATTAGATGGCCAGAATCCAAACACAACAGGGTAAGATAGTTCAGGTCTGGAATATCAGTGTTCCTAAGGCAAAATGGGAAGGAGAGACAGGGCAATCTCTAGAATTTCACAGGCCAACTAACCCGATCTACCCAGCATCAAACAAGAGAGCCTGTCTCAAATAAGGTGGAAGGCAAGACCCCACATCAGAAGTTCTCTGGCCTCTACACACATGCCAGGGTACATGCATATTTTACAAATACATAAAATAACAATTATTATTTCTTATACAAATCTTAAAATTTTACAGAACCTTTAAGATGTTCTCAGAAGCAAATTGTCCAAGTGTTTTCCCTCTAAAACTGTGGACAACTAGACCACTAAACACAGTAGTTTAGCCACAGCCTTTAAACACCCAGCCTACTAAACTCACACTTTGTAAGTCCTTGTTGGATGAGATAAAGCAGAAAAGAACTGGGTAAAGCAGAGCACATTCCCCAGAACTGAGTGTTCAGATATGAGAAACAACTTTCCAGTTTGATGAAGGCTCCAAAAATGCCCAGTGACCATTAGAACAATCACAGAGACAAACAAAGACAGACTGGTCAGAGGAGTTCCTCGATGGTCACTTTCCCAAGCAATCACCACTGTCTTTCCACTCGCAGTTTGTTGGGGAGCACACCTTTCCTTCACCCTCCCCATTCAGTCTTGAGAGGAGGCTTCTCAGAAGCAAATACACATTACAACTGTAAACTGACCAACAGACCCCAGATCTGCACAAGCCAATGTTTACCACAGACTAGGACCTGCTAAGATAAACTGGTCAGGTGACTCTATAAGGAAGTGAGCTTGCCCTTTGGAAAGCACACAGAAAGGGAAAAATACTAACTTTCAATCAAATCGCTGTTAGGCCCCACTTTTTGTGGATTTTTGAAAGGTGAGCTTCCAATTATACTTTAGATTATACTATAGATATGCTGAGCTGGGAGACAGTGTACACTAACCTGACCTCATTCTACACTGTGTGCCATTCTCACTGCTGTCGCTTTCCTCCTACGCAGTGTCTCATATTTACCATAGCTCCCATATTTCTGAAAGTCACAGACATGAATTCAGAAGCCATTTGGTCTGGAGTCTTATAAAAGGAAGACTCTCAGTGACTAAGAGCACTTACTGGGCAAGAAGACCTGAGTTTGGATCCTCGACATGAGCATAAGAAGCCAGGCTGGCCCAGCACTAGGGAGACAGACACAGGAGGATCACCGGGTCCTGCTGGCTGCCAGTCTAGCTGGGGGTTCAGTGAGAGACCCTGTCTGAAGGGAATAAAGACAAGGAGGTAGAGCAAGATGCTTGACATCCTCTGGGCTCAGCTTGTACACACACACATACTACATATCACCACACACACTCATGAGCACTGCTCTGATACAAGAGGCCCCCTGGGACTCATGTGGCCTTTGCTGACGATAAGAGACCTAGCTCTTGAAGAATGCACATTTGTACCATTCCCCAGAAGTTCCACTGACTCATATAGAGGTTACAGTGAGTTTTCAGGACAGGTACTACTCATTCTCAACAACTGCTATTTTGGAAAGCAAACTATTTTAAACTTTCCATCAGTTGTAAACAGGGTTATATCATGAAATAACACAATTCAATAAACAAGCACTTCTGAAGCATACGTAAAAGCTGAGTACAGGTTAAGCAGATTATTTAGGAAGAAGCATAAAAGCACTTGACTCCTGAATTAGAAGTGTAGGGCAGACAATAAGGAACACTTACCAACAAGTCTTCATAGCTTTATTAGTTTGAATTTTTCTTCAAATAATATATGTTACTTTTGAAATAATAAAAATATATTCAAAATCTTTTTGAAATCTAAATATGGTTTGTTAAAAGCCAATTGTTTCTGTTTAGAAACAACTCTAGTGCTTTAGAAATCAATTAAATAAAAGCATAGTTTATATGTTTTTCAACAGATAGCTTAGCAGACAAATAAGTATTAACTTTTTCATAGACCAGAGGGACCCAACCTCTCAATCCTGAAATTCTTCTAACACACAAGCTGACACTGACATTTGATCAGGGTCTGTGCAAGCCACACTAGTGCCATATGTACTGAGAAATACCTAACCATGACTAACATGCCATCTTTACATATCCTGTAACGTGAGTCTGTGACAGTGCTAAAGACACCCCCCCCCAATTAATTTTCAACATACAATAGATGGGATAAACCTCTTTGCAAAAGTCTAGAACAGCCGTTGGGACACTGAAACACAGATGTCTGTGAGAAGATGCTAGGACAGCACATATCTGGCAAGCCTAACAAACATATTGGGCATTATGGACTGATGGGCATCAGGCTTCTTCTTCTTGGTGTGGGGAGATGCTCTGGGATCTGGCAGTGGTGATAGTGGTGCCACCTCGTGAACACACTAAACACTGAAGTGTATGCTTCAAACGGGTGAATTTTATGGTATGTGGATTGTACCTCAATGTTCTTTTTAATATTCAACGTTAACTCTTAAAAATCATTTTATTTCATTTCTGTGTGTAATCTACACATGTTCGTTTGGGCGTAAAATGTGTATACTGACATGGGTGCAAACAGACACGGAGGCCAGAACCTGACATCAGGTGTCTTCCTCTCCAACTTACTTTCTGAGACAGACCCTGATTCTGCTAGACTGGTTAGCCAATGCACTCCAGAGATCTGCCTTCTACCAGCCCCCAACAGAGTGTTATACACACATCTCCCATACCCAGATTTTATGTGGTTGCTGGAAATATGAACTCAGGGTCTCATGTTCTCACAACAGGCACTTCACTATCTCAGCCATCTCCCCAGACACCAGTTATTTGAAAGAAATAACTCAATCATTTGAAAGAAATAACTAATCCATAGCAGAGTGCTCATCATTCCTTTGATCCTAGTGCTTGGGAAGCTGAGGTGGGAAAATTACTTTGAGTTTGGGGCAGCTTGGATGACTTAGTGAGTTTCAGACCAGCCTGGAGTACACAGTGAGACACTGTCTTAGAGGAAAAAAGTAAAACCAAAAACTCCTGGATAAACAAAATAAATCTTAGTAAATAAAATAACCTAAAAAATGAGCAATGGGATTCTGACATACACATAGAACAGCCAAGCTAAGTACAGAAAGGTAAGAGAGACACACACAAGGTGAGCGAGTTTCTAGAGTTTTCAGAATTTGTATGTCCTCTGCCTTTTCGAAAAGAAAATATACAAAGGGCTTCAAATTCAACTCCCAATCTTTATTCTTCCCAAGAAGCCGCCTTGTGAAAACTTTCCTCCAGTTTTCTGAACGTGTCCGGACAACACATGGCAGTCCGCGGCTTCTAGAAGGTTCCTGTGCGAAGGCTAATGACCGCCTTCACCCAGGAGATGAGTCAGTCACCCAGCACTGTGCAGCCTTCCTCCACCGCAGGCTTTCTCCCTGGGCACCAGGCTCTTTTGAATGTTAAATGCTTTTTAGAGGAGACAGCTAAGAAGCCTGTGCAGCTGGATCTATTTCTTTTAGTACAACAGACAACTCTGTGTTCAATGGACTTCTGTAGCTTGGATAAATAAAAGCAGAGAACACATCACCTATCTGTAGAAGATCTGAAGGATCCCTCAGCCCCTCCGTGTCCAAAGCTAACAGCCCCAGGAAATCCCTTTCCAAGAGACATGCTTTGAAAGCAAAAGAAAAAAGGCATCTAATAAGGCCATCCATAATGCTGCATCTATCTACCATAGCCATTAAGGGTTTGCACAAAGCATGAGATGGTCCACAGGACACAAATGGAAAAGATTTTTTTCCCTAAAAAAAACAAAACATAGTTTCCAGAAGACAACAAGAACAGAAATCGGGGATAGGGGTAATATTCGTTCTTTTTTTTCCCCTTTTTAAAGGTGACAGGAATTTATTTTTATTTGTTTGCTTGTTTGTTCTTCTCTCATACGTTAGATCCCTCTGCAATTCCCCTCCCTCCACTCCTCCCAATCCCTACCTCTATCTCCCCTTTCCTCCAAATCCAATCCTCCTCAGTTTCCCTTCAGAACAGAGTTTCTGCCTAGTTGTATTGTAACTTCTTAGGCCATATTCGGTTAATATTCTATTTCTTTTTTGTGGAAGAGTTTGAGGAGTATTGGTATTAGCTCTTCTTTGAAGGTCTGGTAGAATTCTGAGCTGAAACCATCTGGTACTAACATTTTTTGGTTGGGAGACTTTTAATGACTTATTTCCTTAGGTGTCACAGGACTGTTTAATTTTTTTTATCTGATCTTGATTTAACCTTGGTACATGGAATCTTTTAAGAAAATTATCCATTTTCCTTAGATTTTTCAATTTTGTGGAGTACAGGTTTTTGAAGTAAGACCTAATGATAAAATGGGATCTCATGAAACTTAAAACTTCTGTAAGGCAAAGGACACTGTCACTAGAACAAAATCGCAGCCTACAGATTGGGAAAAGATCTTCACCAACCCCACATCTGACAGATGGCTAATATCCAAAATTTACAAAGAACTCAAGAAATTAAATGCCAAGAAACCAAATAATCCAATCAAAAAAATGGGAAACAGCTAAACCAAGAAATCACAAAGGAGGAATCTCTAATGGCCGAGAGCCACTTGAAGAAATGCTCAGCATCCTTAATCATCAGAGAAATACAACTCAAGATGACTCTGAGATTCCATCTCACACCTGTCAGAATGGCTAAGATTAAAAGCTCAAATGACAGCACATGCTTGTGAGGGTGTGGAGAAAGGGGAACCCTCCTCCATTGCTGGTGGGAGGGAAACTTGTACAACCACTCTGGAAATCAGTCTGGTGCTTTCTCAGAAAACTGAAAATATTTCTACCCCAAGACCCAGGCATACCACTCCTGGGCATATATCCAAAAGATTCTCCACCAAACCACAAGGACATCGCCTCAACAATGTTCATAGCAACTTTATTCATAATAACCAGAAACTGGAAACAACCCAGATATCCTTCAATGGAAGAATGGATTTTAAAAAAAACAAACAAACTGTGGTACATTTACACAATGGAATACTATTCAGCTATCAAAAAAAGGAAATCAAGCAATTTACAGCCAAATGGATGGAACTAGAAAAGCTCATCCTGTGTGAGCTAACCCAGACTCAGAAAGATACACATGGTATGTACTCACTTATAACTGAATATTAGCCATATAGCTTACCTAAGTTGGGCTGCCATATTAGGCCCCAGTGCAAGAGGAAGCTCTTAGCCCTCATGTGACTGATGAAATGGGGGGGGTGGATATGTGGAGGCTCCCCTCATCAGAGAAGAAAGAGAGGAGGGAGAAGAGGAAGATAGTGGGAGGATGAGTCTGGGAAGGAAGGAAGGAAGGAAGGGGCTGTGATCGACATTATATTTCATGTAACATGAAAATATAAATAAATTTTAACAAATATTCTAATTCTTAAGTTGAATATTAAGTGATCAGTGTATAAAATTCATAAAGCTGTAGAGCGTTCATGATTACTTTTTGAATGTGTGTATTTCTATAAAAAGTAAAGAGCTGAGCATGATGGTCACGCCTTTAAACTCAGCATTCAGGAGGCAGAGGCAGGCAGAGCTCTGTGAGTCTGGGGCTAGCCTGGTCTACAGTGAGTTCCCGGCCAGCCATGACTATACAATGAGAGGCAGGCAGAGCTCTGTGAGTCTGGGGCTAGCCTGGTCTACAGTGAGTTCCCGGCCAGCCATGACTATACAATGAGAGGCAGGCAGAGCTCTGTGAGTCTGGGGCTAGCCTGGTCTACAGCGAGTTCCCGGCCAGCCATGACTATACAATGAGACTTTGTCTCAAAAAAAAAAAAAGTGTTGGGAGGAAGCTGGATGGATTGCTCTGTGGTTAAGAGCACTGGCTGCTCTGTCAGGGGCCCAGGTTCAGTTCCCAGCACCACATGGCAGCCCACAACCCTCTGTAACTCCAGTTGCAGGTATCTGATGCTCTCTGTGGGTGCCAGGCACGTAAGCAGTCTACATATCTACATGCAGGCAAGCACTCATACACATAAAATGAAAGTAAATAAAGGCTTTTTAAAAAGTAAATAAACAAATGGAATTTAAATGGAAAAATAATATCATTAGTTTCTTCACTTAACTAAAGAAAAGTTAAGGAAGATAATAGCCCTAAAGAGATTGCTCAGTGGTTAAGAGCATTTGCTGTTCTTGTAGAGGACCTGGGTTTGTTTCCCAGCATCCACATGGTAGCTTAGAACTGTCTGTAACTCCAGTTCCAGGAGATCTGACCTCTCTTCTGGACTTTGAGGGTAGTTGGCTCAAAAACAGCACACGTAAATCCATGTAGGCACACACTCATATACATACATAATTAATAATAAATAAATCTTACTGAAAATTTTTAAAGAATGCTGGTGGTGGTGACAATGATAGGTAACACTATAGTAATAGAAGGCACTGTGGAACCAGGCACCATACTGAAAACCTCTACATATACTTTTCTTAAGATAACATAGTATGTGCTTACATTTCAAGAAAGGAGTGGACCATGTGTTCCCTATAAACATGTCTGTTTACAGTAGAATGTGGTGACTCGTATCTCAAATCACAGCACTTATATGGCCAAGGAAGCTTGGGCTGCATAGCAAGACCCAGTCTCAGAACAGAAAAGTCTGTCTACACTCTAGTTCCTCATGGGAGTTAGTACAGTTGGAGATTTGGCTCTACAGTGTTTCCTTGAGCTGAGTCTAAATCCTCCACACTGTCAAGAAGGAAAGAAAAGGTCTAAATCAATCGGAGCTGGGGGTCCAGCTCAGTGGTAATGCACTTGTCCTGCATGTCCGAGTTCTGATCTCCAGCTCTGAAAAACAGGAAAAGGGAGGAAGAAGATGGATGAAGGAAGGAGGGAAGGGGAGGAGGAGAGGGAAATAAAGGAGGAGGGCACTCAACAAGAATGACTTGAAGCCAGAGAACCGCACAAGAGCACAGCCTGTACTGTCCTCGCCACCAAGAGGAGCAGGTGGTAGCCCTGTGGCAGAGAAGATTCTGAGTTCACAATGCCTCAGTGGCTCTCCCAAGATCAGACAGCTATGAATGGGCCTGGATTCAAAACTAGGTCTCCAGAGCTTCAAAGGCTAGGCTGTCTCCAGTCCCTTCCTAGGTTACTGGAATAAGTGATGAAGCAGAATGGATACTTAATCTGTCCACTGAGAACTGAGAATTGAAAGGAAGCCAGTAAGTCATCTTTACCCAAAACCACCTCTTTTCTTCCTCTAGGCATCAAGATCTTTCCTGTAACATTTGCCTTTTCCAGAGGTTAGTGGGGTTTTGTTTTGTTTAATGTTGTAAGTACCAAAGAAGATAATGGAATAACAGGAACACACTAACTGTGTCTACAACACGAGATAAAACTAGGAAAGCATTTTCAAGTATCTTATTGTAGAAGATTCATAACCAAGTAAAGTCAGGTTAATTCAGAAGTCGAGTCCTTGCCTAGCATGTATGCAGGACTGGGTTCCATCACAAGAAGCCCATAAACTGGGCATGGTGGTCCACGTGCATATTCCCAGGAATTCGGTAAACAGAGACAAAAGGATCTGAAATTCAAAGATATCAGAGGATACATAGTGAGTCTAAGGCTAACCTGGGCTACATATACTTATTCTTTAAACTATGTGGCATTTCATACACATGTGTGGGTTTATATGTATGTGTGTCCATGGAGGCCAAGTGTCATTTCTCAGATGTCACCCACCATGTTTAAAACAGGGCCTCTCACCAGTCTGGAGCTCTCACAGTAGTCTAGCCTGTGAGCTCTGGGACTGGACGTGGGTCCTCATACATGCAGAGCAAACACTGTATCAGCTAAACCATCTCCGCAGCCACCCCTTTAAGTCCTTTCAATGGGTATGAAGGACTTCTGGTTCCAGCGCCTTTAAGGAGCTCAAGACATGCTTCCTGTAACATCCCATTCTTGTGATAGGACAAGATTTCTCAATCTCCACACTACTGTCATATAGACCTAATACGAGGCGGTAAGGTTGTCCTGGCCATGACGAAAGTCTGAGCAGCGTATCTGGCTCCAGCTAATCCCTCATGGTTTCCCACAGTTTTGAGAATCAGTACCTTCCCAAGAGGATCCTGGGCATGGGGTGCTGTAATATTCAGAACCACTGGAACAAGTCTCCAGCTCCTAGAATCTTAAATCTCACCTTTGACCTCCTCCCACAATGTCACCACCTGTGCTCCCCTCATCTGCACTTGTTTTATAAGCAGCACCTGCCTCACGGAGTCAAACAAGTACTATGTTCTTATTTTTATCTCTCCCCAAACCTCAGTGAATTCACTATATTTGGATTGGCTCAACACCAGGTCAACCTAAAATTCACCCTAGAAGAACAGGGGTGATTCTGAATAAGGAGCACACGGAAGTTCCGTATTCAGATGGTACATCCCTAATCTGAACACCCACAGCCCTAAAAGCATTAGCACAAAGCCCAAAAGCTTTAGATTTGATAGTTCCAGATTACCAAGGCTTAATTGGCAATGCCTACATAAATATCTCAAAATCTAAAACTCAGAAGTACTTCTGTCCAAAGTATTCTGGATGAAGGATTTTTACCCTAGGTACTCATATAACTTCTCTGTAACTTTGAAATTACAATTTCAAATTTTAAGGTAAAAAATACACACTAGAAATATGGGAAACCTTTGTATATTACTATTATGTATGTGGCTAATATCTAAAATACATAAAGAAGCCTTAAAACAGAGGCAGGCAGATCTCTGTGAGTTTGAGGCCAGCCTGGTCTACAGAGTGAGTTCCAGGACAGCCAGGGCTACACAAAGAAACCCTACCTCAAAAAGAAGGTGGGGGCAAAGAATGCCACACATGGGGGCGCATGTCTTTTATCCCAGCACTTGAGGGGTAAGAGACAGGAATGTCAGAAGTTCAAAATCAGCCTGGACTACATGAGACCCTGCCTCCAAAAACACAAAAAAATAAGACTGAGAATACAGTTCAATGGGTAGAGTAGTTGCTTAGGCTGCATGAGGCCATGGGTTTTACCAGCAGCACTGCATAAATCCCAAACAGCGGCGTAATCCGTATGTCTGTAATCCCAACACTTCAGCGGTAGCAGCAAACTGCAGAAGATGAGGAAGAGGTTAGCCGTGTTCGACATCAAGAAGAGTTATTCTATTTTCAAGATGATTCACAGCCTTCCACAAATGGAACCTGAAAATTATACAAATTACTCACTTTGGCAATTCTTTAAATGCTACCCCTTTCACTCAAAAGTTTGTGGGGGTGAGAGAAGAAAAAGAGAGAGTGGTTAGGTCAAGGAAAGTTTTATTCTTTATGAGATATTGCCACACTACCAATAAACTGTCTTCTGTCCTATTGCGTATGTTATCTGATGATTCTCTTTTTTGAATATATTCCAAAATTGTTTAAACTGTAAATCAACTTCAGCGGCATCCACCTATAATCCCAGCACTCAGAAGGCTACGCGGGAGCTCGTACCCCAGACTCTGCTAAAGTGCATAAGTGAGTCACTGGCAGCCTGAGCAACAGAGCGAGAGTCTACCAAAAAAGAAAGAACTTTGAGTTCCAAATCTCAAGTGTATGAGTTAAAAATGTAAAAGTCAGGTCTTGAGAAGAAAATAGGAGGGGGGAGAAGGGGGCAAAAAGAGCTTCCAAAACCCCAGGTTGAAAGAGTGCCACTTTGTTGGATGGAAGGACAGCAGCACCAAGAAACCAAGTCTTCCGTGGAGCTAAGGTAAAATACAAGAGAATTGTGGTGTTGGCCCATGCCTTTGACTTCAGCGGAGACGGGGGGGGGGGGCACCTTAGAGTTGGTGGTCTTATGTATTCTGGAGTCATACGGAGCGGGGTGGTGAGGGTGCATACTCTTGGTCCCACCATTCAAGAAGAGTACACCCTTGGTCCCAGCTCCCAGCACACTGGAGACAGAAACGGGCAGATCCCAGAGCTCAGGGTCAGCCTGATGCAGGGCAAACTCTAAATAGAGAAAGACTTCGATCCAGGAGTGGTGGAACACATCTTTGATCCCTTCAGATGGGAAACACAGGTCCCTGATCCCAATAATTAGAGTTCAGAGACACACACATGGGATTTGGAGGGACCTAGGTTTGGAGGCTACTTACAAAAGGCCTTCTCGATGCAGGCAGATTGTCCTTTGGGATCTCAAAATATATACACTAGAGCTGGTTTAGCTCCAAGGTGACAGAATGATTTCTTCTTTAACCCGGATTGAAAGATAACGCTTTGTATGTTGTCAGAAGGCCAAATTTGCTTCAGGAGAAGTACTACCTAGCCCCCCC
>CAJQZJ010031962.1:1598245-1636215 GCA_907164525.1 Lophiomys imhausi | reverse complement strand
GAAGTCAATGTATACGGACAGAATACACAAGGACAAGTAAGTTAAGAAGTCAATGTATACGGACAGAATACACAAGGACAATGTATACGGACAGAATACACAAGGACAAGTAAGTCAAGTTCCCTTCTGCGTCTGAACAGCACTTGTATGGCTTATTTTGTCAGTGTAAGTTATTACAAATTAAATTCAACCCATTTACACTCTGTGTTGTGTGTGTGTGTGTGTGTGTGTGTGTGTGTGTGTGTGTGTATACACAAGCACCTTTTCTGAAAGAATGTAACTATCACCCCCCAAAAAAGAATCAAACAGTGGCACCCCCCTCTGGTGAACGCTCAAGGAGCCAAGAACACAAACGACAATAACTAGACGCTGGGATTCTCTTAAAGTGATGTAACAAGAGAATAAAATAGCGAGAGAGAAGTCATTCAGTAGTATCTGCTATTATCAGAATCCCAATAGCAACCCAATAACTCATTTATAGCACTCCCTGTTTTACTTTAAGGAAAAACAAAGTCAAAGAAACTTACTGACCAGGTGACAGGAGGTGACAAAACAATTACTCTATTTTGTCAGAACTGATAACTATTTTGCAAACAGCAAGCATTTTAACATAAGGTGCAATAAAAAGCATTTCATGGCTTGGCTAACAGTGGTCATGTTTTTATTTGATGCTCTTTTAAATATAATGAAAGTGGAGTATGTATAAAATACTTTGGGTTAAAGGAAAGCATCAACTGCATCCTTGTCTGGATGGCATATTTGCCCAGACACTGCTAGAAACTGTTCCACTGAAACTTCTGGCTCTACAGCTTCCATGTCTTGAAAGACTCAAAAGAAAATAAAATGTAATCATCCAAACGCAAGTGCGAGGCCAAATCATGGCACTATGACATATCTAGACAATCACTCCCCAGTGTTAACTACAACTGATACTCTGTCAAAACCTCTAAAGGCGTGCTTTCAAAAACCAGAATCAGATTGTCAGCAACTGTTTTACTACAGATTTATAATAAACATATGTTTATTAAATTATTTACAAGGGAGAGAGACTCACAGTTTGCTTCATCCCCACAGAGTCCAGGCACATAACATGACATTATGACTCAGTAATTAAACTGTCACCCTTGTCATTCAGGTATCTTTTTGTTCACTATGCAGCGTCTCCTATCTTTACCCTCCTGTCTTTCAGCTACCCTGTGGTCAAGGGGAGGAGAACTCCAAACCCCCCAGAGACTAAAAAAATACAATGAATGTGAAATTTTCATTCTGAAGGACACAAACAGGCAAAGGGTGTGGAAAGATTATTTAAAGTCTAATTCCAGTTTTATCACCTAAGTTTTCCAACTCTTTGGCATTCTCTGCAAATTGGCAAGGAGACACTGTACCTGGGCAAGATTTGCAAATGGTGAGTGGAGAATGCAGATAAGATAACCCACTGAAAGTTTCCTTCTCGGTGTTTACAAAAAGCAAACAAGCAAACATAGTCCTACAGTCTACTGGAGCCCACCGAGGAGGAAGAAGGGTAAGAATGCCCAGGAATCAAGAAGGGAAAAAGAAGGTAAAAGCAATGAGGAACGCTGCCAAGAAAGAGGTGGAGGTGGCATAAAGCAATGAAACTGTTACAAGTGTCCAGCTGAAACAGATGTCGGGACTCGCCGGGGAGCTATATTTTAACTCACTTCATCTGGGCACAGGTCCAAGGGCAGGACCTCCAGGAAACCTTAGACTACACACTCCTAGGTGTCGAATGTCACAGAAACATGCGAAAAAGACCTAAAGGGGGCCTTAGCCCATTTCCTGCTCCCACATAAATCCCAAACAAAGGCTTATAGAAGGGAGGAGATATCAGTATCCCCAAGCTAGCCACTGCACAGAGGTCAGGTGTGGCACCGGCATGCTTGGCCCACACACCCACCTCTGCAAAGGCCAGACAGTCAAAATCCACCACCAAGGAGGCACCCTGTCTCCCGTCAGATTGCACTAGCAAAGTTGACAAGAGTTGGGAAGAAGCGCAGCGTTGCCTCTGGGAGTCCTTCCCTAGCACGAAGGGAATGGAAGAAGTCAGTTTCCTTCACCTTCTCTCAGTCTATCCAACCGATGCAGGATTCTTCCCTTAGAGGTGCACCAAAGACACTGTCTTCCATAGTGTCTAATTTGCCTCAAACTCTAGAATCGGAACACTGAGGCCTGGAACCAAAGTTCACTATATAATTCTATAAATTCTCCCTCGAATACTGGCAGTTATTAACTGGCTTCTGACCTTGCAAGGAATATCCAGTGTATGTCTCTGGGATATCTAAACGCTAGTACCCAAGATCTCCTTGGCAGGCTCTGGACAACTTGAATCACATTTGTCACCACCGGGTCATCACCACGCCCCTCTCACCCAGATCCGACCCCCGCCACGCGCGACGCCCGGTTATTTACACACACATAGAGAACCCCTACCTCGCCGCCGTGCCCATCAAAGATTCCGAAGATGGACGGGTGCGTCTTGTTGGCCAGATCGGTGAGAACTTCGAAGCGATCTTCCATGTGGTCTCTCCGGCCCTGGATGGAGTACACCGCCACATTATGACTCTTGAACTCCCAGGTCTTGGAAAACTCGGCCTCCAGCACATCAAGCCCTCCAAGACGATCGTTCTGCATAATCTCTGCCACCTTGCCCTTCACCATCTTCACCGCGTCCCGGCTGGACTTGACGATGGTCTTCACTTCGTCCGTGTGGAAGAAGTAACTCCACAGAGCCAAGCTGACGCACAGCAGAAAAAGCGTCTCGGGTCTCAGCAAGAAGTAGCGCATGATGCGACCCAGCAGAGAGAGCAAAGTCATTGTATCCTCTATCATTTATTATCCCTAGAGCCTCGACCAGCAGCAGCGACGCGCGCCCCGCAGCTCGCGAGGTCCGAGCACTGCGGGCACAGCCCGCGGGGACCGAGGTGGAGAGGCAGCCCGGGCAGGCAGGATGAACCCACGGCGGCTTGGAACAGTCGTCCAGAACGATGGCAGTTTCCCTTTTGTCTAGGCAGCCGGGAGGCCCGTGCCCGCTGCCCGCGCCGCCTTCCCTCCCCGCGCGCTCTTTGTGAGACCGCAGCGACGGCGGCGGCGGCGGCGCCCGCCGCGGGTGCCCCGGCTAGGCGACAGGAATCAACTTAAAGTTGCGCCGAGCCGGTCCGTAACGGTGAACAGGATTTCGGGGTGCCGATGCCCGCGCGGTCCCTCTGGGGGTCCCCCCCTCGAGGTTCCCAGGAGCGATCTTCAGGTGAGGAAACGCAGAGCGCAAGAGCCCGGCGGGCGAGGGTTGCACGTTCCCTCGATCGCCGCTGCAGGCGAGCGTGCAGGCAACGGAGAGCTGAGATTTCGTCACACACTCAGGGATGGGGGGTCCGGAGACAATAAAAGTTTTTCGGGCGCCTCGGCAAAGGCAGGGGGACACCGAGTCGGGAAACGCAGCGCGATGGGTGCGGAGCCGCCAGCAGGCTCTGCCTGCCTCTCCCGGGCACCTCGCGGCTCGGCTCCGCTCGGCTCCGCTCGGCAGCTCCCGGCTCGGCTCGCGCTCGCCCCGCCCCGCCCCGCCCACGCTCGCCCAGCCCCGCCCCTGGAGTGGCGCCTCCAGACTGCGTAGAGCTCTCACCTGGCTGGGGGGCCCCCGAGGTAGCTCGCCGTGGCGGTCGCGCGCGTGGGCGGCAGGCGGGGCGAGGGCAACGGCCGGGGTGAGAGGAGCGGCGCATCCAGCCGCCCAGCTTTAAGGGATTGTCGATTCTGCCTTAGAGGCCAGCTGCCGGGGACAATGTGATACTGACGCGAGTGCGCTGAACATTGGTTTCTCGGGTGGCGTGGCTGCTCGCTGGGGAGCCGGGAGCTGTGCCCGAGCGCTCCCCCCTCCGTCACGCTGCACAGTGGTGCCGTCCACGCCCGGCCCGTCGTAAGGCTAGCGGGATGGGACACACTTATACCGACTACAGAATCGAAAATGAGTGATTGCTTTGTTCATTCGGTGCGGTCGCCACTGAGGCCCGCATGAATCTCCGGTGAGGCAGGACCCGGGTCCGGACTTGGACCCCAACTGCCTTGTCCCTCTGAAAGCAGAACCGGAGACTTCAGAGCCGGAGGCTAGGCTTTTCTGGCAAACTCGGGAGGTTCAGGAAGGGCTAGCTTCTGAAGACTGGGGCTGTGCTGGTGGTCATACTTCCACTGGGAGACCCGGAGTGTCCTTAGCGAGCGATGCTGCCTATAGTTCAGGTTAGAAGTCCTCTGGAAGCTCGGAAGTGACAACCACCTCCTCAGTCCTCGCCGAAGATGAGGGCGGAAGTATGTGAGTAACCAGAGGTGGACCTCAGCTGGATAACTTGAAGTTTGGGCAAGGACTGGTCGCCTACAATATGAAACAAGTGACTTTTAAAGGAAAATGTTCATTCTGTCTACCCCTGTCCACGAAGAACGGTGATGATCCACTGTACTGAAGTTCAGCCCTCCTGATACCCTCTCAGCCAATGTGTCCCCAAACACTTCTGCCGCCTTCTTTTGATTCCAATTATATTTTAAAATATAAAATAAAAAATACTGGAAAGAAATATAAGAAAATGTTCACAATCGATACCTAAAGTAGTAACTATAAGCTATTTGTATTTTCTCCTTCATATTTTTGTCTATTTTCTATATCCACCAAAGTTTCTACAAAAACCTTGACTTCCCTAACAACCAAAAAAAAAAGAAAAGAATGCTTAAGTATTTAAATGGCACATATAATATGACCCCAACAATATAAACATAAATAGAAGCAATAGGAAAGGGATATGAGGAACTGTTAAGAGTAAATTTTTGAAAACTGGGATGTGGCCTTCAGTATGTGGTTATGGTTTTCAATATTGTCCACCTGAGTGAGAAAATACATATTTAAAACAAATTGGGTCATTTTGTTCAATAGTCAAGAGGTTCCAAAATCAGATAATAAATGAAAAAAAAATCCTTTAAGAACAGAAGTTAGAGGGGATGCCCTAAGTGTTGTTAGGAAAACAACAATGATTTTTTTAAATTAGCAGATTTGAGATACATTAGTAGTTTTCTCCATTACAACTGTGTCTCTATAACAAACACAGTTTGTAGATAATCTGATGATTCCAGAACTAGTAGTCTGACCTCCCTTGAACCAGCTAGCAGTAAAATTCCAAGCCCAAAGGCCCACCGGGCCTCTGCCTGGACTCAGCATTCCAAGTGCAAGGATTAGAGAACACGCGCCTAGACTTGTGATTTGTTCCCCCAAAGCTAAGCAAACTAGATTACCATAATGGCTTGACTTGGTAAATTAAGTAGTAAACTTAGACATCTTTAAATTCTGTGAGGTTTGCTGTGACATTTACATACAAGTGGTTCATCTGTGTAAAATCAAGAACATTTTCAAGGAGACCCTCTAGGCATTTTCCTATTCTTTTGAGATATTTCCTGTGACTTACAATTGTAAGATGAATAAATAAGCATTTGGTTATACTTTACTGTAAGTTGAATATGCTAGAAAAATACAAACAGCCAGACTTGGTAGCACACACCTTTAATCCCAGCACTCAGGAGGCAGAAGCAGGTGGATCTCTGAGTTCAAGGCCAGCCTGGTCTACAAAGTGAGTTCAGGACAGACAGCCAGAGCTACACAGAGAAACCCTGTCTTGAAAAACCAAGAGAAAAGAAAACAAACAAGCACTTTCCACTAATGCCAAATTCTAATAACCTTTGCTCATTCTGATTTACAAGTGGAAATTTGAAATCATTTAGAAATTCTCTGCACATTTTAAACTTGTCAGTTATTACTTTGAGTCATACTTAATTTTTTTCTGTCATTTCTGTACGAATATGTACTTTTGTGGAATAAGACTTTTTTCTGATATTCTACAATATATGCCTCTATATGTATAACTGTTTCAACTATAACACTTAAAGTGTTATTATGAAGCACAACCCGCATCAGTACTGTGAACATAAGCCAATGCCCTGGTTCAAAAGCAGACAGTACCAACCACAAAGTGTTCTCCTTACCTCCCTTTTCTATCTGTCCTCCGCTGCTATCATATCAAGCAATAAGTCTACATCCCTGAATTATTTATGCTCAAGTTTTGCCTGGGTTTGTTTTGTTGTTTTGCTTTGCCTTTACTTAAGTAAAAATCACTGTATTGCAATGAACTTACAAATAAAACCATCACACAGCTAGTTTAATGTGGTCACTCAAACACACACTTGCCTAGTCCCAAACTGCATACATCTCCATGAACTTCTCTGTAGTCAAATTGGCCACTCTGAAGCCCCGGGGCCTAACTTAGGGTTTTATACACTTTCACTATCAATTCTGTTTTTTTAATGTATATTTATTACTTCAGATTACATCTCTATCACAGTGCCCTCTTTCCACCCCTCCCATCCCACTCCTCTGGAGTGGAGTGTCCCTACATATCAGTTCCCTGCCTCAGTTCAGCAGTCATATGAGGGCCAAGGGCCTTCTCATACACTGGGGGCCTACAAGGCAGCACTACTAGGGCAATGTGTCTCATTAACAGGTAACAAAGTCTATGTTCATGTTCCCTTTGGTGCATTGGTTGTAGTATAGTTATCCTGTACTATATGGCTAAAATCAGATTATAAGTGGATAGATGCCATGTGCATCCTTCTGAGTCTGGGTTAGCTCACTCAGGATGAGCTTCTCTACTTCCATCCATTTGACTGCAAATTGCATGATTTTGAACTCATCGGCACAGGTGACAACTTCCTGATCAGAACACCAACAGCTCAGGCTCTAAGACCAACAATCAATAAATGGGACCCCATGAAACTGAAAAGCTTCTCTAAGTCAAAAGACACTGTCATTAGAACAAAACGGCCACCTAGAGATTGGGAAATGATCTTCATCAACTCCACATCTGACAGAGGGCTAATATCCATAATTTACAAAGAACTGAAGAAATTAAATTCCAGGAAACCAAATAATCCAATCAAAAAATGGGGAACAGAGCTAAACAATTCACACAGGACTCCCTAATGGTGGAGAGACACTTGAAGAAATGCTCAGCATCCTTAATCATCAGAGAAATACAACTCAAGACGACTCTGAGATTCCATCTCACACTTGTCAAAATGGCTACGATCAAAAACTCGAATGACAGCACATGCTGGCGAGGTTGTGGAGAAAGGGGAATATTCCTCCTTTGCTGGTGGGAGTGCAAACTTGTACAGCCACTATGGAAATCAGTCTGGCAATGTCTTAGAAAACTTGGCTCTACCTCAAGACCCAGCCATACCACTTCTGGGTATACATCCAAATGACTCCTCACCAAACCACAAGGATGTCTCCTCATCTATGTTCATAGCAGCTTTTTTTTTGTAATAGCTAGAAACTGGAAACAACCCAGATATCCCTCAGCGGAGGAATGGATTAAAAAAAAACTGTTACATCTACACAATGGAATACTACTTAGCCATCAGAAATAACGAAATCAATTCTGTTTTTATTCAGTTATTCACAAAAAGAAAGGAAAGGGGAAAGAAAGACATGTCAGAGTTGGAACAAGAAAAACAATTAGCTTTTATCTTCTTTCATGGGTTTTGTACTTTATGAAATGAGATCTCGCTGTGTACGATCCTCTAACACTTGCCTTTGCACTCATAGTTGTATTTCCATGCCCTCACATGTTGTGAGATATAGCTGAGATTCCACCATTGTGCTGCAGTGCAATATTCCATAAATAATACACTTGCCCTCCTTACAGAACTATCTGGTTGCTAAGTTTGGGATTTTGGGTTTTTTTTATTTTGTTTTGCTTTATTTTAATGAACAAGCTCATGAATTTATATGTGTATTACCTCATGGTGTGCAAGTATAAAAATCTCTCCAGAGTATAGGCATGGGAGTGAAACAGCTAGAAAGTAGTGAATAAAAATGTTCAACTTTATCATTTATAATCAGAATGTTTCTGAAAATGATATTCCTAGTTACAGTCCTACCAACAGTGTGAGCAGAGCTCCTTAATGCAAAGGACCATATACATTCGGTCATAAAAGTGGTTTTCAGTATTGGTCCTTTCAGTAAATAGTTTATGTGTTTATAATAGTTAAGCCATGTAAATCTTTAGTGCATCTCCTAAAACATTTCCAGATGCAAAATTTGATAAATCTTAGTTTTTAATGTTGTTGGGGGGGGGAGGAATGAATGTTGTAGTTGTACCACTAGGAAAAGAAATTCATCATTTTAAGTAAATGTAATATATCAATTTGGACTTATTTTAATATCCCAAGTGTTCTGAAGAATTAATGTGAAGACACCAGTATTCAGGTACAACATAATTTTATTTTACTGCCCTCAAGAACCGTAAGATTATTTTCTATAACCCAAGTCTTTTTTTTTTTTTTTTTGGTTTTTTCGAGACAGGGTTTCTCTGTATATCCTTGGCTGTCCTGGAATCACTTTGTAGACCAGGCTGGCCTTGAACTCACAGAGATCCGCCTGCCTCTGCCTCCCAAGTGCTGGGATTAAAGGCGTGCGCCACCACCGCCCGGCTAACCCAAGTCTTTATATCAACTACAGAAATAGGTCAAGGGTACCTGTTTTCTGAATAAAACTTACACCACTGCACCAAATCTGTTTATGTAAATACAAACGGAAAAACACAGCTTCAAGAACAAAACTAACTTGGGTAGTCTAGCAGAGAGAGAAGGAAATAACTCTTGGTAATTGATACTGAGGCTGGAGCGATGTCTCAGTGGTTAAAAGCAGTGCTGCTCCCCACAGGATCCCAGGTTAGTTCCTAGCACGAACATTAGGTAGCTTACAACTGCCTGTAATAGAGCTCCAAGTTATCTACACCTTCGGTATCTACAGGACCCACACGTACGTGTGGGAAGCATACTGGCATGCAGGCAGACATGGTGCTAGAGAGGTAGCTGAGAGTTCTACATCTGGATCCACAGGCAGCAGGAAGAGACAGTGAGTCACTAAGCCTGACTTGAGCTTCTGAGAGCCCACTCCCAGTGACATACTTGTTTAACAAGGTCATACCTACTCCAACAAGGTCATGCCTCCTAATAGTGCCACTCCCTATGGGACTTTGGGGGACATTTTTATTGAAACCACTACACCATAGAATTGTTACAATTTACCCTATGACATAACTCAGTGGGTAAAAGCCCTTACCACCCAGCCTGGGTTTGTACCTCAGGATCCACATTGTAGAAGGAGAGAACTGACTCCTCAAAGTTATCCTCTGACCTTCATACATGTGCCATGGCATATACACACAGCAATTCATGCATTTGTGCATGTACACACACACACACACACCATATTTTTTCTAATAAAAATGCAGTTTGAAATGTACTAACTTGCTTAGGCCAAATGAAAGTTAAATTAAGGGCTATTTGGAAGGAATACACAGGGTATCACAAATAAAAATTGTCAGAAATTAATTCAAGGTGGATATCGATTTGTATTGTAACCAATAGACTATCTTTAATATTCCCCTCTGGGGAGAAGAGCTGGGATTGATGCCAGACTTCACTAATGTTAACCAAGTACTTTACCACACATACCCAGCAATATCCCATTCTTATACCCAGTTCTTCTGAAGGCTTCTCTGTATACCCTGAGAATAACTGGATTGCTTTCAGGTTGCCTGTGTTCTACAAATAGTTTCTATTGAAAATGAATGCTTTATGTTGGGGACACTTATAGACGAAATTGGGGACTAAACAAATGCATCTTCAATTACTCTCCTCTTTATTCCCTGAGACCACACTTGACTGAACACAAAGTCCCCTGATGTACCTAACCTGGCTTCCCAGTTTGATCTGGTCCACACTATTAGGTATTCTGTAAGCTTCTTGTATCTTGATAGGCATCTCCTTCCTTAAGTTAGGAAAGTTATGTTCTGTGATTTTGTTTAAAATATTTTCTGAGCCTTAGACCTGTGTTTCTTCTCTTTCCTCTATTCCTATTATTCTTAGATTTGGTCTTTTCATAGTGTCCCAAACTTCCTGGATGTTTTGTGCCAGGAGTTTTGAGATTTAACATTTTCTTTGACCAAGTATCCATTTCTTCTATTGTGTCTTCAATGCCTGAGATTCTTTCTTCCATCTCTTGTAATCTGTTGGTGAGGCTTAACTCTGAGATTCCTATTCAAGTTCCTAAATTTTTCATCTATCTATCTATCTCCTTCCACTGTTTGTATTTTTCTGAATTTCTTTACAGGATTTATGCATTTCCTCTTTAAGGGCCTCTATCATATTCATAAAGGCTATTTTAAAGTCTTTTTCTTGTGCTTCAGCTATGCTGAAGTACTCAGCGTCTGCTTTCATAGGCTTGCAGGGCTCTAGTGCATACATATTGTCCTGACTGTTATTGATTTATTTTTTTAATGATGGTATCTAGGCATCTGAATGAGGGAAGATTGTAATTCTAGGTGCTGATAACTAGTCTTGTCATTGTTGGGTGGGACGTTTTGTTCTTGGGTTTCTATTTCCTCTCTGGTTCTTAGGAGAGCATGGTGACTCTGTGTTATCCAGTAAGAAATTCTTCTGAGGTCCTCGTAGGTATGGCCACTGGGATTTCCAAGTAAAATGTGTTTCTAGGTGTTGGGAGCCGACACATAGGAATGGGGAATGGCTGGGGGAGGTGCTGAGGGGGTCTACAAGAGAGAAGAAAGAGGGTGTTACACCAGGATCTGCTTGGTTCCCTGGAATGGGGACAGAGAGTGAGGAGGAGAGGCTGCAGCAGGTGGTCTGTTACAGAGCAGGGGATGAGACTGGAGGATTGGACTTGGAGGAATAGAGAGGTGAAGATGTGCAGTCAGCCTACCTACTCTCCTGGCCAAAGTGGCTGTGGGTTCCCAGGGAATGCCTGCTGTGATTGGGGCCTGGGATAAAGCAATGAGTGAGGAGAGAAACGTTTGGAAGGAAAGATCTGTGTGATGGACTGGAGATGAGGGCAAGGGAGAAGGGGAAGGGCACAGCAGTGGTGTGCCATACAGCTGAGGAGAGAATGTATGTGGAGGAACAGAGTGAGAGCTGAAGATCTGGGCCAAGTGAAAACTGTAATTTCTAAGGTATCAATGACAGGCATTAATCAAAGTTAAATCAAAGAATATTTAGAATGATGAACCATCATTACTAATGTCAATCACCTACTTCTAACTACCTGAAAAACTTTATATATTTTCTTTGTTACATAGCCCTTCTGAAATATTCACCCAGCGAAGTGATAGTGTTTTAACTATGTGTTCTCCAAGGTCTATCAGCAAGGACTCAGGACTTGGGTGTGGTCAACCATTTCTATATGTATATACTCCCATCCAAGCTTATCTCAAGCTTCACCTCTGTACATGAAATTGGGAGTTGCTCAGTAACCTAGTCTTATGATATTTTCACCAAACACACATAACTGTCTTCAAGAAAATACATACTTCTAAAATAATCAAATTAGAAAATGGTGTTTTGAAGCTGAAACTTTTAATTATCCAATATATTTATTAATAACTATAAACATTTATAACAAATATAAACACTTACCTAACTACTAGCCCTAAGAATGACTACAACCACTGTTACCTAACCACTAAACCTATTAATAACTATAACAACTATTATCTAACAACAAATCTTAACCTTTTAGAAGGATACAGTCTCTGGGGCAAGTCCTCAGTCATCAGGAACACAGTCTTGGGGGCAGGTCCTCAGTTGTCAGGAACACCTCAGGAGTACATCCTTTAAGGCACTTAGTCAATAGTCTTTCTTCATGAATATCTCAAATGTATGACCTTTAGGGTAAGTTGGGTGCCATATGTAGAAAAAAAATTAATTAAATTACGTTGCATTGGGTGCCATTTGTAGAAATAATTAAATTGTTTAAGAGTATTTAGATTATTGTTAATTGGTTCGGCAGCCATTAATCTTTAAGCAGCCATTATAAATGAGTACACAGATACCACGTGGATTTTAACAAGCCTTGGCCTGAGTTGTGCATTCCTGGCCCATCTAAGCTAGCTCTTAATTCTATTACCCAAATATGACCCCATATATACATACATCCCCTTGGACTGCCATTTTCCATGCCATGTCAATGTCCCTGGTCATATGGAATGAGGTTCTTTTTCCTAACCCATGGCATGTGTCTTCCTTCCTGCTGCTCGTGGCTGGAATGCTTTAATTCTGTCTAAAGTGCAGGCTTCCTGTTCTAATCCCAGGAAGTCCTACCTTTCTCTGTCTTTGCCCAATCTCAGGCCTCAGCATTTTATTTAACCAATCAGAGTCAATATAAATAACAGACAGCAAGAAGGACCAATTAATTAACATTTAGAATGCTTAACACTACCCCAACATTGTTGGTGGCAGTGTTCTTGTATCAGTCAGGGGCAGAGCAGATGGTGGTCCTTCGTTCATCCTGTCTTGATGCCCGGCTTGGTGACCAAAGCCATTTTGTCCCTAGGACAAATAAAAATCAAATCAAATCCAGGCAGTGCAGGGCAGAAGGAGGAAGACTGAGACCTGTGTTCCGTCCCACCATGCCATGGGTTGGAAGCAGGGAAAGATACCCACAGACCTGCTCTCTGCCCCATGGCACCGGTGGGCCACAGATACACAGAGCCCCATCTGCAGGAGTAGAAAGACAGACAGAACCTGCTGACTGCCATGCCACCTACAGACATGCCCTCCAATGCACTGAACAGGTGAGCCATAAACACCTGCTTGCTTTGCCACCACACCATACAGTTTAGCTGGGTAGGGTCTTGCCCTGAGGTCACCACTCCCTTTATCCCATTTAGCATCAGACTTTCCTGTAAACTTTTTATCTCCTCGAACACTGAACTTGGCTCCAGTATTACACTTCCTGGTGCTCCTTTCCTCCTTGAAGTGTACAGTTTGTACTTTTCCTTGTTCAACTTGTTCCTTTTCATTATAGATCTGCATAAGTGTGGCCACTAATAGCTTTGTGACAAGGTCAATACTAGCCTGCCTTGAAATCTGTTCTGCCAATGCTATTAATCCAAAACTTTTCAATTTAGCCTCAGGCAGATTATCAGGACAAGGTTAAAAAAAAACCAGCCATATTCATGTAGAATGTAACTCTCAACTCCTTCCCCTGCACCATGCCTGCTTCCATGATGATAATGAAACAAACCTCTGAAACTATAAGCAAATCCCCAGTTAAATGCTTCCTTTTTAAGAGTTGCCCTGGTCATGATGTCTCTCCATAGCAATCAAACAGCAACTAAGGCAAACAGATTTTGCTCCTGAATGAATTTGTCTGTTTCAAAACAAACAAACAAACAAACAAACCTCATTATGTTGTAGGTGAAATCCTTTTATTTTTATTCCCACAGTTTTCCCATCTCACCTTCTTCAGTTCTCTCTGGTTGTCAGTTCATTTGCTCACAGCAAGTCATTATCATCTGTGTCTTCCAATGATAGACCCTGCGGAGGTTTATCATACTTCCCTGTCTCTAACGATGTCTATGAAGAGAGTAGTGAACTCTCAAAGCAACAAAGTGCATAAAGACGCCTATGGATGAGCAATTACATTCTCTTCTTCACTCTCCAGCAGATTAATATGCTGATCTGTTTCATTTCAACCAATGGAATCAAATCTAAGCAAATAAGGGAGAGCCAAAGTTAATTTAAATATCTTAACCCAAAAGGCATGGCCTAATTTTTAGGTATAATTCACCTCAGAGATGATAATAGCTCTCCCCCCCTGGAAGTGGGGGAGAATGTGAACTTATAGAAATAAGAGAAACCTAGGAAAAATGGAGAAATTAGCTGAACTGTGAAAACAAAATTTAACACTTTTGTTTACCTTTTATTGTTGTTTTGAGATCAGTCTCACTGTATATCCCTGGCTGTCCTGGAACTCACGATGTGGACCAACCTGGTGTTTCTCCTTTCTATACTTCCACTCCTCAAGTTCTAGTGGCGCAAACATGAGCCACCACATCTGGATCATTTCTCTATTCTTTTTTTCTTTTTAAATTTTTTATTGATTCTTGGTCACTTTCACATCATGCACCCCAATCCTACTCATCTCCCATCCCTTCATATCCACCCTCCAAACTTGTAACCTCCTTCCCAAAACAAACAAACAAATAAAAACATCTCACTGTGGAAGCTGTGGTGAGTCCCAGTGTGTCACACAGTATACCCTTTTGCCCAAACGGTTTTACTTGCAAACGTCTCATTGCATTGAGTCATTGGTTTGGTTTGAGGCGTCTGGCTTCTGCTGTACTATGAATATTGGACCCTCACCAGGGCTCCTCTCAGATATTCTCTTGTTTCCCTGTGCCATGAAGTTCCTGCAGCTTTGTATCTTCAGGACTGGCCCCTTCACATGCTCTAGCCCTTCATAGATAGGGTAGATGTTGGGCTGGGCCAACTCAGAGCCCTGGTTCTGGGTTTGGGTAGAAAGTGAGTTAGTCAACCCACTAGCTTTCCTATGCCTGTGCCACAAGGGCTGAAGGCTCATGTTCCCTCTGCTCCACTCTTTCTCATCCCACATATCCAAACTATCAAAGCCCATTGATCTTACCTCCCCTAGTATAAACATGTGCATTACTTTCCACTCTTCCATGATAACTCTTCCAGTGAACCATCATTGCACCCCAGAGCTTGGCTGTGCACTTCCAACTGTCCATGGTCAGTCTCACCCTTGTCTAATCCACTCTATTTTTAGCAGCCAGAGGAAATAACTGATGGAGGGAAAACATGGGTATGAGGTTGTAAAATTAAGAGAAACCTGGAAATGTCTGAGTGCTTTTAAGATCATAAATCCGTTCTGTAACCATTTTGCTTAAAGCTCTTAAATAACCCTTCAGACAGCCTGCACCTTGGAGTGCTCATCAGAGGAAGGAAACTCGCCACATATATTATATATAGCATTTATATGGTTGAGTTTGGTTCATTTTATTTTACTTGGTACAAGTCCTATGTAGCCCAGGCTTATAACAAGTGGTACGATTACAGGTGTGGATCCATGCCCAACTCTGATTTTTTAAAACGAATGCGTTTCCCTCACTCTCCCTATTCAATTGCCATGAGGTCAGGAACCACATTTGTTCTATTCTCCAGCGTAAGCCAACATGGGCAGAATCCTGGCACATCCTAGGCATACTATAAATACACATTCCCAAATGAATGAAAGTGGCTATTCCAAAATGACTCTTTCAGCCCACTCAAAGTCTACAGCTGTTGGTAATAGGTAAGATTAATAAATTCATCTTCGAGTCACAGAGAGCAGTGAAAAGAGAAGTCAAAGAGGAAGGTATCCACAGGTAGTTGAAAATTGATTTTACTAGCTGAGAGAATGGTAGACGTTTGATGTATAATCACTTATGAGTATGTGACTGCACACTGACCAACGTTGTTAACATACAATATGCAGAATATAGTCTGTATAATGGCTGTTTCCAGTATGCCCAATTGTGGAATCTGCTAAGGAGTCAGCAGTCCTTTGGTGGCAGAAGATGTTGCCGCTCTTGGGTTTGTTCTTTAAGGCACATCACTGCTTCTACCCTGTTCTCTTGTCCTTCAGTCCAAGAATCACAACTTTCTTCCATCTCACCACTCAAAGCAGTTTGCACGATTATCAGCATGTCCAAGATGCTGGAGAGGATGAGAGGTGCCAGGAATTCTCATTCAGGTGAGAAGGCATAAGGAGCAGCCCTTTGGAAGAGTTTGGAAGTTTCTACCAAAACCAAGCATCCTGTTGGCACCCTGCCAGCAATTGTACACGCTGTTATTTTCCCAAATTAGTTGAAAACATATCCACAACCTTAGTCAGAAGGATTGCAAGTTTGAGGGTCCACTGGGACAATACCTTGTCTAAAACAAACAAAATCCAATGTTTATGGGTGTTTAATTCATAATTGTCAAATCTTGGAAGCAACCAAGACATCTTTTTTTAAAAGATTTATTTATTTTCATTTTATGTATGTGGGTTTTTGTTTGTTTGTTTTTGTTTTGTTTTGTTTTTTTTGCTCTTCGTGTATGTCTGTGCATCATGAGCATGTCTGGTATCCATAGAGGGCAGAAGAAGGCGTCTGGTCCCAGGAACTGATGTACAGATGGTTGTAAACTGCCATGTGAGTATTGGGAATCAAATCTCTGGAAGAACGGCCAGTCCTGTTAACTACTGATCCATTGCTCTAGCCCCCAAGATGCTCTTTAGTAGTTGAATAAACTGATGTCTCCAGAAAAATGGAGTATTTCTCATCACTGAAAAGAAATTAGCTATGAAGCCATGAAAAGACACAGAAGAAACTAAAGTACATAATACTAAATTAGTGACGCCAACCTGAACACTTGACATCCTTATATGATTCCCATATACAGTTCTGGAAAAGGCAAAGCAGAAACAGACAGGATGCACAACAAGCAGGAATTTGTGTTGATAACAATTGACCACAGATTCCCAAGCCAGTACAACTGTAGCACAATCATGGTGGACACGTGCAATTGTGAATGTCTGGAAGCCTGCAAAATAGACACCCAGAGTGAGCCCTACTGTAAGTCATCCTTGTGAATGATAGCAAAGTATCCTTGATTCTAACAGAAGAGGAGGCTGTGTGTATAAGGTGGAGGGAATATATAAGGTGATTCCCTACTTTTTGCTCTATTAAGGTCTGACAACTGTTCTAAAAATATTTGTGCAAAGGTACACATGGACAGTTACTAGATGAGTTATATTATCTCAGTGTCTCAATTTCCTTGCCTATTAAGTGGTTGTAAATATTGGCGCTATTTCGCTTGGTATTTTAAGCTAATGCATATAAAATACAACAGATACCTGGTATTCAACTTATAGAAGTGGGCTGTTCTTGGATGAGACGTTAGATACAATGTGTTTATAGGTAGTGCTTAAGCTGATTATGTAGAATGTGTTAGCACTACAAAGCACAAAGAGTTACAGAGAGTTTTAAAAGAAGACACCAAATGACTGAAGGGATCAGAAAATATTTATGCAAGACTTGGGGCATGAGAACATTTTGAAGTACAGTAAAAAGAATTTGGGATTAAAAGGATAGACTTCTGGGGTCAGTGACATGGTTCAGCTAAGGGTGCTTGTCTCCAAGCTGGATGACCTGAGTTGGAACCTCAGAACCCACAGGGTGATAGAAGAGAACAGACTTCTGCGAGTTTGCCTCTAATCTCCCCATATGCACTATGGAATATATGCACCAACACACAGGCCAAATAACAGTAACAATAATTAATTAAATAAATTACACTTGGCTACCAGAGGCTTCGGTGTATTTCACACTGATTAACTAATTTTGCATTCACCCCGAAAGACTTGTCAACCTTACCAATGTTCATTCACATACCGATAGTGTCACATCCATTTTTTATACAGTCTTTCCTTGGAATTGGCTGATCCCATCTGTAATTTCGAGCAGCAGAATTACAATTCTATAAATTAAAGCTCAAATCAATGCAAATTTAGGACCAGAGAGTCTATGAAAACATGAAATAGTGAGTCTCAGAGGTCGTGATGCAGCCCCTTACAGAGCAGCCATTTAGTGATCTGTTGTCAGGTACTTAACCTGCACCTGAGTGATTCAGTTTGCCCTGTTACCTGGGATATTCCATGCCGCTGGTATTTGCTGTGCTTTCCTGATACTGACGCCACGCCTACTTGTTGTTCTTAGTCTATATAAGCAGTTGAACCTTCAGGAAAGTTTGACACCTTCATCAGATCTGATGTGGCTTGGTGTCGCTCTCTGTGTTCTTTGTCTCTTCAATTCCCAGCCCCCTGTACAGGAGGTGCAGTCAGTGGTCGCAAGTGACGACAGGTGGTGGCATCGAATATAACATAACTACATCTGAGAGAGACGTGGAAATCATGGTGTCTGCTCTCGGGGGAAAAGAAAGTTGTAAGTGAGCATAGAATAAGCATTACTCTGTTATTATTGCAAATGCTCAGTACTCTATCAAAGTGTCTTTGAATAAGAACCTTGGGCTTCTGCATAGGACCCAGCAGAAGCTGAAGTGAAGGACTAATTTCTTTCTTTCTTTTCTTTTTTTTTTTTTTTTTTTTGGTTTTTCAAGACAAGGTTTCTCTGTGTAGCTGTCCTGGACTTGCTTTGTAGACCAGGCTGGCCTCGAACTCACAGAGATCCACCTGCCTCTGCCTCCCAAGTGCTGGGATTAAAGGCATGTGCCACCACACCTGGCGTGAAGGCCTAATTTCTATGATGTCTATTTCTAGTATTTAAATCTGCACCTTTATAACAGAATTCTACCTTGTGGCTTGGGGGCTTACGAGAGGAGCACATTCTCATTTGGCATTCATCCCAAGATTAACAGTTGGCGAATAATAAAGCTTTTCCTCACTGCCACAGACAATTCTCAAGGGAGGAAGGAGAAGCACATGTCTGAAAATTGGATCAGAAGTGTGATTAATAAGGCATGTTTCTAACTCTTTTTTTCTTTTTAAAAATGTAATCTGTTGCATAAAAGAGAAATCAGTCTACTTGGTTTTGTTTTTACTCCTAATTTGTATTGTTTTCATCTTGTAGCTTCAACAGACACATATATGAAAACAATCTTGCTCCCCTCTGAGGAAGATCCCCTGTAAGTTGGGCTCTGGCTAGCTAGAGTCCCCTTTCCCAGGAGGGCACTGACAGCTTGTTCAGTGGTATTGAGGCTTACAGAAGATCATCCTCCCTTGCTATGGAAGATCTGTGCTTGGGGGAAGAAGGGTTTCCTGAGAAGAGAGACCAAGGGACAATGAAGAGACAGGTGAATTAGTGAAGACTCACCACCCCAATCGTGACCTTGGGAACCCAGGTAAGTCTCTAGTGTCCAAACTCAACATTTGTACAGTGCAGTCAAGTGTGAACAGCCAGGTCACAAAGACACACACACACACACAAAACTTGTTTCTTACTGGCAAGGCCGCTGGATGGCCTCAAGGAGAGGATTTCCCAAGTCTCTTGTCAACAATTCTGTTTAAACCGCCCAAGAATTGAGCCTTAGGAAGCCCTTATATTCAATATAAGAATGTGTGTGTATGGTTTTACTTCTGTAAGTTTTTACAACCTTTTTTTTAATGGTACACCACTATATGCTTGCAATGTAAAAGAGGCTGTCCTCAAACTCACAGAGACCCCTCTGCCTCTACCTCCTGAATGCCGGCGTTAAATGTATATACCACTATGTCCTGCTTAAAGATGTATTCGTCTTTTATTTTTTAAAAATTTTTATGTGTTTGGATGTTTTGTAGGCACATATGTCTGTGTGCCACATCTTTGTCTGGTGCCCAGGAAGACCAGAATAGACCAGCAGGTCCCCTGAACCTGTAGCTTCAGACAGTTGTGAATCATCATGTGGGTGCAGGGAATGGGGCCCAGGTTCTCTGGAAAAGCAGCCACTGAATCATCTATCTAGCCCCAAGATTTTGTTTATGTGTATGTGTATTTTGCATGCATGGGGTACATAAAAATGCAGTGGCCTTGGAGGCCAAAAGAGGGCTTCAGAATCCATGGGACTGCAGTCACAGATGTTGTGATTAGCCGTGTGGGTACCAAGGTCCAAACCTAGATCCACTACATAGGCAGTAAATGTTCTTAACAGCTGAGGGGGTCTCTCCAGTCCCTTGCAATTATTTTTGTACATGTAATTCGCTTAACTTTTATGTTTGGTTCTAATCTCTGTGGGAGACAGGCGTGTTATAAATTTCATTTTAAACTCATTGTTTTCAAATGTGATAGAGTTGTTCATTGTTGTTTTTGAGATGGGGTCTCACTGTGTAGCTCTGACTGGCCTGGCAGTTGCTATGAAGACCACACTAGCTTCACACTCAGAGATCCACTTGCCTCTGCTTCCCAAGTGCTTGGATGAATGGTGTGTACCCATGTGCCCTGCTCAGTAGAGTTTTTTTAAATGCTAAATTCTGTGTCTAGTTCAGAGGACATGCAAACTGTAAGCATTACTTAACACGAACAGTAATAATCACATTGATTTTTCTGATGGCCAGAAAGTGATGGTTTGTCCAACTTACATTCTAAAAGGTATATGTTGTTTATTATAGTTAAACTTCACTCTTTAACAATATATTTAGAAAAGGTTTAGGCATTTACTAACAGCCATCACAGATTTTTTTTTTCCATTTAAAATGTGGACATGGGAGCCAGTCAGTGATATTTGTCATGTTACATGCAGCACTGGGCCACTCATACCCAGAGGGACATTGTGTACCCACGTGCTGTTGTGGAGGTCAGATCCCCGAGCAGAAAGACAGACATCATGTGTACTGAGTAGTAGGAAATGCCCCAAAGAAGAGCTACTGATGCACGATGAAGGTGGTGAGGGCTTTGGGTGGTGGTCCATGTGACCTTTGTTGAACCACCAGAAGGCCTTTAAACCTGTCCTTTTCTGACTGGGCTGTATCCATGGAAGCAGGGAGTTCTTTATTGAACAGTTTTATCCCCCTTTTATTTTTAGAACAAAAAAATACAGACACAGCTGCTGAGTACATCAGTAAGCCATTTATGAAACTCACTGATAAACTAAACATCAAAACAGTTTCTAGTTCCTATATTCTGAACCCCTTTGACTATTGTCAGCACATACAAGAGTTATGACACATCCCCACTAGGCTGTGCCTCCATGGCCAAGCTTCTCTAAGCAGCAGGCTGTGGAGGACATCTGATGGTATCTGTGTCAGGGTAGAGGAGCTGGCACTGGACTATGTAGAGAGATAGCTCCTTCAGTCATTCTGACACTGTTCAATGCTACAATTGGCAGAGGGCCCACACTGAAATCCATCTCCAAGTTTGTGCTGAGGACAGGTTTACGGTGGGCCACTATCCAAGCTCTGCAGGGACACTACCAAGACAGGCCCAGTCCCAGACACATAGGCTGCTAGCATATGACTTTGGCTCGGGGACTTCCTGACAGCCCTCTTTAGATGCTACGTGATCTGGGTGGTTTGTGTCTCCCCTTCCTTCCATACCTTCTCCATTCTGAGTTAGGCTGGGCGGTGGTTTGACAGTTCTAACAGTCTGTCTGCCTTCCGGATTTCTCATGCAGGTGTTTCCCTAATAAAAATCCTTCTACATCAAGCAGCTGACTTTCTGAGACCCAGAATAAGACACTAAGTTAGGAACCACTGATTCTCAGAGTACTTGGCACTGCCCCCAGAAATAGAAAGCCTGTAACAGTTGTGTGATCTTCAGAAGAGTCCCCAGGCAGGCGGCTGCTTTCCGATGATGTGCCAACTACCCTTTACAGTCATCCTCAAATAGGCTCTGCCACATTAGCCTCTCAGTCTTGGTTCAGCTAACCAGTAACTGCCCTGTGCAGCACTCACGACATCTTTTTTAAATAAAGCAATTGGTTTCTTCTATACTCCCCCCCCCCTTTCCAGTGAGGACTAAAGGACACTTGTTTTTCTGTTACATTTTTGCCCAACTGAGGGTTTGGTTTTTTTTTCTAACATAATATTTTATTAATTATTTAGGGAATTCACATCATGCACCAATCACACTCACTTGCCAGTCCTCCCAGGTCTGCCTCCTACCCTTGTGACCTCCCCTCAGCAAAGAAGAGGAGGAGGAAGAGGAGGAGTTCAATTTGTGTTTCCCATATATTCACTGGAGCATGGCCAGCCCCTTAAAAAAAACTGAGTCCTTCCCCACCCGGACCCCTGTCGGAATCCATCAATTGTTGAGAATTACACTTCAGCATCCTGATCACAATTTTTTAAGAGTTCTCTTTGATGGTTTCCTGTCTAGGCTGTTATTGGGGTGGGAGAGGGGATTGTCACAGAACCCTTCTATGTCCCTCTTTCACAACTGTGAGTCTGCAGTCATCAATACCAGAGCAAAAGTATCTTCCTTGCCCTTTATAGTCAGTGTGGACTTCCGCCAAGGACTTCTGCATGGTCTCCGGTTACAGTACAGACCACGGACATCAACATGGCTTCAGATGGCAGCACAAACCACAAACATTCACATAGCCTTCGGTGGTAACATGGGCCGTGGACATCAACATGGCACCTGACTACAGTAGGATCAGGAACTCAGACATGGCCCTCAGCAGCAGGATGACCGACAGACATCCACAAAACTTCAGGAGAACATCAAAATGGCCTGAGGCAGTGGTACAGACTATGGACATCCACCTGGCCTCCGGCAGTAACCCAGACCACGAACATCCACATGAACCTCAGGCTTCAACACAGTCCGGGGCAGTGGATCACAGGTACCAACATGCCCTTCAGGGGCAGCATGGACCATAGAGGACTTTCAAAGAGGTCCAATCCAGAAAATGAACTGTTCTTCATCCAGGACGTTCTGTTGTTGCTCAGAACTAGGGTGATCCGTGCGGCTGCGCAGTGTGTCCCCAGGCTGACTGCGCAAGCTCCAGACTGCTGCACACCACATCGTCGGCCCCACTGCGGAAGGACGTGTTTCCCCATTCACTGCAGCCTTTTCTCATACCCATCACGACTGTCGTGTCTCTAGTTCCAGTTCTCTCCACCGAGCACACACCACTCTGTTCTTCCATCTTTCCCACCTCTCCATCGCATGTTTGTTCATCATAATGGCATTGGAAGCTGTAGTGTATCACACGGTATATTTTTTGCCCAAACAGCTTTACATGCAAGTATTCATAGCATGGAGTCTTTGATCTGGTTCAAGGTTTCTGGTTTCTGAAACACCATAAATACTGGACCATTGCCGAGACTAGTCTCTGATATTCTGCTATTGCCCAGAGTCAACGGGATGATGTGACTAGGCAGGGCATCTGGGGGTGGGTTCTGTGGGAGCTCCTGGGGGTCATACACCTTCCTGCCCTCAATGTCTGCTGCCCAAGGTTCCCCGGGTTCAACCTTTGTGTTTGCAGCCTGCTGGCTGAGACCTGGTGGCGAGGGGTATAGATTCCTTATTCTCAGATATATTCGGCTATCTTTCTTTCCAATTCCACGAGTTCATGTTAAAAGCATCTTCTCATGGGATTTTCTTTTTCTGTTCAAGAACACATCTTTTCCTCTGCCATGCCACTCTTAGGTGCCTCCATGGGTCTCTCAGACTCCTCAGAATTTCTTGGCAGGTGCCGGTAGGCACCATCCTCTTTTTTTCCTTGTATGCTTACTTTTAAACAAAACTAAAAATATTTCTAGATTCTAAAGCCGTGTTTACCGTCATAATGGGGTTAGGTAGGATCCAGCTACTAACCAGAAAAAGACAATAGCATGCAAAACTCTTACACATAATTTTACACAAAATCCGTAAGGTAAAAGTCTTTCTTAAAAACAACAACAAAAAGAATAGGGGCTGGAGAGATGCCTCAGCAGCTAAGAGCATTGGCTGCTCTTCCAAAGGACCTGGGTTTAAAAAAAAAAAAAAAAAGATTATGTATCGTGTGCGAGTGCGTGTGTGTGTGTGTGTGTGTGTGTGTGTGTGTGTGTGTGTGTGAAACTTATATGTATCAGGTGTGGTGGAGGTGAGACGAAGACATCTGATCCCTTGAGTTCCTGGAGTTACAGACAGCTGTGAGCTGCCATGTCAGGGCTGGGAATTGAACCTGGGTCCTCTGCAGGAGCAGTCAGTACCCGTAACCACTGACTCTATCTTGCTCCTAATGGTCTCTAGGTTTGAGGATGTCCCAGTTGCTGCTCTTAGTTTGCTATATTCTGCTTTCTACTCTGAGCTACTTTTGAAATGAGAAAGTCAAATTTGTTGTCCATGGATTCTTCAGAATCCACATGGAAGTCAACATAACACAGAGCCTGTGTAATTTATATTTAACTGTGATGATCATGTTTTCATATAATTTTCCTGTCTGAAGCAGGGAGTTTATACAGGAACGTGCAGATGGCAGCACGTGAATATGGAATACATGCTCTACAGACACGGCCACTCCTTAAACATGATCACAACTTGGAGCCTAAGGACTTAGGCTCCATTTTTGTGAATACCCCTCAGCTCCATCTGCCTTATTCTTTAGCCATTCTCAAGCATGGCCTTGTCAGAGGCCTTCAATAGGTGTCTTCTCTGCACTGTGCCAACTCTGCACAGCTTTTCTTCTTAAAACTTATCTCCATGTGATACATCACTTATTTGATGTACTTTCTGTACCCTCCTAAAAATATTAGCTGCATTAGCTGCATGTACACACACACACACACACACACACACACACACACACACACACAAAGTCCATGCTACACAAGGTAGGTATTCAAGAACTATTTGTTAAATAATATGTAGAGCCTTCAAGCAATATGCATTTTGGAATGTTTGTATAGAATTAAACTACATCTTATATGACATTCTAAATTACTTCATTAGTATGCCTATTTCTCTTTCTCCCTATGTAGGCCAGTGTCCTGGTTTGAATAAGAATGGCTCGTATATTTTAATGCTTAGTCACCAGGGAATGAAACTCTTTGACAGGATTAGAAGGATTAGGAGGTGTGGCCTTGTTGGAGGAAGCGTGTCACGGGTGCTCTCTTCTCCTGCTGCCTGTGGATCAGGATGTAGAACTCTCAGCTACTTCTCCAACTCCATGTGTGCCTGTGTGCTGCCATGCCGCCTGCCATGATGATAATGGACTAAACCTCTGTAACTATAAGGCAGCCCCAATTAAATGCTTTATAATGTAACAGTTGCCTTGGTCATTGTGTCTCTTCACTGCACTAGAACAGTGAGTGACTAATCAGACAGCCTGGCCTCAAACTCCTTATTCCCTTACCTTAGCCTCCAGAATGCTGAGATTAAACAAATGTGAGACTATGCCTGGAGTGAAGGTTTTACTTTTCTTTCCTTTCCTTTTTTTTTTTTTTTTTGCAATTATTTATTTTGTACGTCTAAGGGGCATATTAAAGTGTGCCACAGCACATATGTGGAGTTCAGAGAAAAACAGCTCAGGGGAATCAGCTCTCTCTACCATATGATTTCTGGGGACCTGACTCAGGTCATCAGGCTTGCTCACAAAGTGCTTTTATGCTCGAGCAATCTTGCCAGCACCTAAATGAATTATCAAGACATACTTTGTCTACAGAAATATAGTTTGGAAGTGCATATTGATTTTGTTATCTTTATATTCTAATAAAATTTCCTTCAGTAAATGTATCTGAAATGCCACAAATAATTACTCTAATGCCTAATTTGTGCTCGATGCTCTAAGTGCACACTCTATGTTAATTCATTCCATCCTCTAATTGCCTGACAGCACAGTTATTACCCCCAGCTTCCAAATAAAAAAAGCCAATGCAGAGAAAGTTTGTCATCTGCCCAAGGTTACCAGTTAGCAGAGCCAATACTACTCAGCCCTAGGATTCTGGCAGCCTGGCCTCCATCCAAACTCTTAACTACCTTCTACAAACCTTTCATTCTACACAAGAGGAAAACTGTGTTTAAAGTCAGGAAAATATCAATGTTTCCCATTTCTTGTACATCCTACTTAAAGTGGGTACATTGCACTGCTGTGGTTATTTAAAGCATCCAAATTGCCCTTTCTAAGTTCCTAGAAAAGGTTAATTGCTTACACCACAGACAATCTTAAAGCATCAGCAAGGAATTATCATTGGTTGCTGCTTTTCTCTCCCTACTAAGCAGCATTTTATATACAAGTTGCACCTCACTGAATTTGCAGAATCATCCAGGCAGTTAGGGGATAACGTTTCCATAATAAAGGTAATTAATTAGCTTGTAAATGTTTCTGGTAGAAAGTTTCAAAGTCTCTGTAGCCTGGAACAAGCATGGCTCGCTTGCCTGGGAATGTTCCCAAGGGAGACTCCAGAGCCCTTTTGAAGTAGACATCACTTTTAATTATTTTATTTTATTTTATTTTTTTACTGATTCCAGATATCAGATGAATTTGAGAAATGGATTTTCTCTGATTATAATGTTGTACAGAACACTGGAACTTTTGCCAAGTCCATCTGAGAAAACAACTTGGCAGGTTTTCCAAGTTTCAAAAGCAGGTGTGAAAATAAACTTCAGATTTATAGGGTGAAGAGAGCAGAGCCCAGGCTCTCGGATGACCATTGTTTGCCATTAAGCTCCATACGCTGGAAATCTGTGCAAACACTGGCTGTGCCCTTTCAATTGCCTTAGCAAACAGCTAGTTGTATTTCCTGCCAATTTTGCCTTATTTTCTGATGCAAATAGCAGATGTGCCAGTAAGTGTCTACGAATTTAACTGAATTGCACTGCGTTCTTTTTTTATCCTAGTAATTTTGGGTTTCAGAAAAGTGAAGGTGTTGAAAAGAGTTCACAGATTTCTAAATTTCCCATTAACATTTTTTAAAGAGCAAAGAGTTTGACATTTCTCCTGAAGCAGCTGCTCTAAATCACTATTGATTGCCTTGACATGTAGTTCTAGAAGTAAACAGAAGTCTTGTCTCACAATGTTCATGCCATGATTTAGAAAAGGTTCTCAGATAACTGTGTCTACCTTCACTTCCCAAACAGTTAATCAAATCCTGTGTTTTAATGGCAATTATGGATCTAATACCATTGGTTATTCCATCTTGCATTCTGCTTAAAGTAGATAATATAAATCCAAACACATCTTTAAAAGTCACTTTATAGGGCTGGAGAGAGAGAGATGGTTCAATGTTTAAGAGCACTGGCTGCTCTTCCGCAGCACCATGGTTCTGTTCAGCACCATATGGCAGCTCACAACTGTTTGTCTGCAACTCGAGTTCCCAGGGATCCACACTCCCTTCTGGCCTCTGAGAACTCTGCATGTACATGATGAATAGACATTCATGCAAGCACTCACACATACTCATAGAAAAAAAAATTAAAGTCCTCTCCGAGCCTGGCATGGTATCACATGCCTTAATCACCTGGGAGAGAGAGACAGGTGGATCTCTGTGAGCTTGAAGCCAGCCTGGTCTACACAGCAAGTTCCAGGCCAGCCAAGGCTACATAGTGAGAACCTGCCTGGAAAAAAAAAAAAAAAAGTCATTCTTCTTAATAATCGCCATCCCACAGAGTGAACATTGTACTGTTATTCTTTAGTGTTTATGTTTCTCCTTTCCAGGTAGAGACCCCTGAGCTTCCGGGAAATCTGGTTCTATCCTGCACCTGAGATTGCAGTGACTCAGGCCAAGCCAATCAGAGCATGTCTACTCCCTGGCATTTTGAAGGTGTGAGATGTGGAAATGTGAACCTAAAACCATGACAAATGGCTTTGCTACCATGAAGAAAACTCACCCAAAGAAGCTAACATGTGGAGGAGTCAGCTCTGAGTAAAGCACAGGGGAGAAGTTCAAAATTTTAATACCATTAAAAACAGCTTCATCTGTGGGGGTCAACCAATGTGGCTCAGGAATAAAGCACTTGCTTCAAAAGCCAGAAGACTTGAGTTCAGTCCCCAGAGACCAGGTAAAGGTGGAAGAAAAAGAGAACGACTCCATACTGTTGCTCTCTGACCTTGTTGCTCCCATGCACCATGACAAATCCCCCAACACAAAATAATAAACTAATTATTAGAAAGCCTCTAGATGAAAACACCCACAGCCCGCCCTTCTCCTCCATAAGAGCAAATGAATTCCTTTTAATTTAGGTCTGAGATGTGGTCTTTATAACTTGCAGTTTATAACTGTCTGATGATAGCTATGAGGAGTGTACAAAGTCTTGACTGTGTATTGTTGACAGGAACACATGCCAAGGACCCCAGTGCCTCACATGGGAATCGCCAAAGCCTTTTCTATGTCAGGCCCAGGGGACTGTCAGAACTTTCCTCCAATCCACATACAGATGTTGACAGTGTGTGCAAAAGCTAGCAACCATGCCTTCTTCCTCTGGAATGACTGCAAATGGAGACTGCTCTCCTCCAGAGACCTCCTAGCAAGATTAGCCAAACCTGCCTCATTGTTCAGCAAGTGCAGTAAGCCTGCCTCCTCCACTCAGATGTATAAAATAAACTAGATGACATTTCCGGGTTGTTGCAGATGCTTTCCATCAGAGTGAGCACAATCCACCCAATCCTAGCTTGTCTGTATGTGTATCTATTGCTTCTTCAGTATCCACCATTTCTTCAGTCCCTACTTCACCTTAGTCAGGTTTCTAGGACCAAGCCATGTAGGATGTGGCAAAGAGTCACTTGCAAGATATAGACTGGGACAATGAGGAGTTCTCTTGATATGGGAATCCTGGCTGCCCCATTTTAGGGACTAAAACATGTCTGAATGTAGACTGTATATTAGCTGGCTAAGCAAGGTATGGTGGCACATGCCTGTAATCCCAGAACTCAAGAGTCTGAGGCAGTAGGATCACAAGTAATAGGCTACCTGGGCTACATAGCTGTCCCAGATGACAGTGAGATCCCATCTTTGGGTGTTTTTGTTTGCCCCTTTTTTCTTGTTTCTTTTTTTAAGGAAGGCAAGAAGGAAGGAAGGTTATCTTTCAAAATCTTTCTAAAATAGCTTTAATGATAAGATCTAAGAACATTATGATGCACAATTCGTTTGGTCAGGATTTGGCTTTGATAAGACTTTTATAACAGGAAGTTAAAAGATAATCCTGATAATAATTAATGAGCTTAATAAGATCATTGAAGATCTATATTTGTTCGTCTTATCACTCTGCTTCCTCAGTGTTGCCTTATTCCAGAATGGCCAGCAGAGCAGAAAGGTTTTTTTTTTTCCCCCTCTCAGAAATGTCCTCCAGACTTTGCCTTAGTTTTACTGGCTCTCACTGGGTCACCAACCAACACAGAAAAAAAAAATGGGACTGAGTAAATGTCAATGTGTATTTGGGAACTCAGGAGAGATGTCACTTTTTCTGAGTAGATTGCTAAATGATCATCTGAACAAGATTGGGGTTCTTA
Organism: Lophiomys imhausi; assembly: GCA_907164525.1. Lineage (NCBI taxonomy): Eukaryota > Metazoa > Chordata > Mammalia > Rodentia > Muridae > Lophiomys > Lophiomys imhausi. The sequence continues at coordinate 1,607,403 of CAJQZJ010031962.1, read as the reverse complement.
ACAAAAGTGTCTTAACAGCTAAGTGTTTGCCATAACCACCAAGGTTCATCAAAATACTTATTACAAGCCTGTTTATAATCGACCTTGGGGTTTTTTCTATCAAAAGTGTCATCTTATAATGAAGGTTAAAATTCGAGTTTTTCATTCAAGTTGTTAAATGTCAAAATTACCTTCATATTACTGTTAAACTATTCAGATTAGCTTTGAGGGCTCAGTCAAACATTTAGCGAGTATATTTACAAGTATGATAATAGGTATATTTATAAGTAACCCCCCAGCCAATCTCATTATTGTTTGAAGCTTTTTGAAAGTGTTATCTCTTCTCTTCTCCTCTCTCTGCCTCCTTCCCTTCCTTCTTTTTAAAACTAGTATATATTCATTACATATGTTTCACTATGGCATTTTCATGAATATATATAATTTATTTTAGTCATATTCACCCTCATTACCTTCTCTTGTACCTCTCCCACTCTCTGATCCCCTTTCTCTTCCCAGCTTTCATGTCTTTGTGTGTATGTGTTCTAGTGAGTTTAACTACTGTTCCTTTTGTAAGCATGGGTCAAGGTTTATTCACAGAAATAGCTATACCTTACCAGTAGTTAGGTCACTGAAGGAAAATCTCCCCTCCCCATTGCCTTTAACTGGCAATTGCTCCTTGGGAAGGGGTGGAGCCTTGTAAGCCATGTTACAAAATATTCAGTTCATTATTTCCAAGAACATCATGACTGATCAATGTCTTAATATTTGTCTTAGTTAAAGTTCTATTGCTGTAAAGAGACACCATGACCATAACAGCTCTTATAAAAGAACACATTTAATTGGGGTTGGCTTATAGGTTCAGAGGTTCAGTCCATTATCAGCATGGTAAGAAGCATGGAGACACACAGGCAGACACAGCACTGAAAAAAGGAACCAAGAGTTCTACATGTGAATCAGCAGGCATCAGGAAGAGAGAGTGACACTGGACCTGGCTTGAGCCTTGGAAACCTCAAAGCCTGCTCCCAGTGACACACTTTCTCCAACAAGGCCACACCTCATAATAGTGTCACACCCTGGTGACCAAACATTCAAATATATGAGCCAATGGATGGCCTTCCTATTCAAACCACCACAACAATTAAAACATAAACGTCTGAGTCCAGGTAAATTCAACACAAAAGATATTTTAAAACAACAACAACAAAACAGTGTTTGGTTTACCTGTTAAAGCAAGACACATCACTTTTATCAGCATTTTCTCAATGCCTTCTTAAGAAAAAGTTGAGATCCAGATAGTAGCATTCTTCACAGAAACAGTTAAAAGACTTAAAATTTATAAATAATCATAAAAGACCCTGATTATTTGGGATAGCTTAAATATCCTGAGAAAAAGAATGCTGCTAGAGGTATCACCATGCATGATTTCAAGTTCTACTGCACAGTCACAATAATAAAAACAGCACATCCATGGCACAACAACAGACACATGAACCAATGAAATAAAACAGAGGACAGATATAAGACTGTGCAACAGCAGCCACATGATTTTTAAGAAAGGTGCCAAAGTAAACATTGGAGAAAAGATAACACTTTCATCAAATTATGCTAGGAAAGCTGGATGTCTTCATGAGAGAATCAAACTAGATCCTTATCTCTCACCATGAAGAAAAATCAACTCCAAAGACATCAACACAAAACTTGAAACTCTAAAACTACTGAAGGAAAGACTATGGAGTGCACTTCAAGACAGAAGCTTAAGTAAACCTTTAAAAAAGATACAGGCATAAGTAAGGACCTTCTGAATAGGACTCTAATACCTAAGAAAACAGGACCAATAACTGATAATTTTGTGGGATCTTGTGCAACTAAAAAGCTTCTGTTCAGCAGAAGAAATGTCAGTCAAGTAAAGAGGCAGCCTACAGAATCTGAGAAAATCGTTATCAGCTATACTTCTGTCAGAGGACTCATATCTAGAATACAAAGAACTTTAGAAACTAAACCTCGGCCGGGTGTGGTGGCGCACGCCTTTAGTCCCAGCATTCTGGAGGCAGAGGCAGAAGGATCTCTGTGAGTTCGAGGCCAGCCTGGTCTACAGGGTGAGTTCCAGGACAGCCAGGGCTACACAGAGAAACCCTGTCTGAAAAAAAAAAAAACAAAAAACAAAAAAGAAAAGAAAGAAAGAAGGAAAGAGGGAAAACCTCAGTGTGGGTATGATGATAACTCATAAGTAGTAAGTTTAATACTGTGCCCATTTAGGAGAGTAATGGTAGTAGGTTCTCCCCAAGAACCTATGACCAGCCTAGTTACAAGTTCTTGGCACTGATTTCAGTGCAAGTTAAGAGTTTCAACCTGTGGAGTAACCCTTAAATCCAATCATAAGGTGGTTGGCTACTCCCATGACATTCACAGCACTATTGCACAAATGTGTGATAGTCTTGCTAGGTCAGCCATTGCTGTAGCTCCTAGGCTTCACAATTGTGTAACGTTGGTGATACTTTTCTATTCTAATAGAAATTTGTTACCTCCTTTGGAATTGTTGGTCAGTGAGGTCCCGTAGACCCCTGGTCATTATAGGCTATTGTCAGTGCTCTCAGTTACCCTCAACAACTTGATGGGAAGACCCTATTGCTGAAGACACTACACCCTTGAGTCATAGAACACATAAAAAGCAAGCTGGTACTCACCTGGAAACTTCATCACTACAGGATAGCTTTCATAGTGCTGGGAGGTGCCATGCATGTTACCAGTAGAGAAAATTATTATAAAATTACTGTGTATGCATGGTAGCTATGAGAGACACATACAAGTATATGTACACAAATAATAGTAACAATAAATGAAAATTTTAAATGACAATAAATGGCTACACCATCTACTACAGTAATAACAAGGGGAATATCTCTATATTAGATTTATTTCTCCCATACAGATCTTGTAATTCATAAATTGCTATTATAAAGAATAAAACAGTGCGAAGGCAGACAACATATGTTGAAATAAGTGAACCTAGGAACATGCTATTAGAAAAGCCAAGGTGGCAAATAGAAAGCCAAAACCAATTCCTCCATTACTAGAATCTATTCTGGAGTTATAGGAAAATTCCCATACCAAACAAAATAATAGAACTGAAAAAAAATTTACACATCACAATCTTTATAGATAGGCATAGTTGTGTTTTCAAGTATTCCTAGATTAGTTTAGTATGAAATAAATAATGTGCAAAAAATACAGTTTTGATACAGAAAACCAGGTGATATTAATAAACTAAAACTAAATAAGTATTATATGAATAGCAATATCTCTGAAAAAAAAGCTATTAGGGTGACTTTACAGTGGTTGTCATAACAATAGAAGAGTGATTGGTTGAAAAGAGAAAGGGTGAGTAGGTATAAGGGTTACTTGACAGCTGAAGTAACCGCTGAGCTAAAGCCAGTCCTAAGTGCAATACAAAAAGGACATCATGTATACGCAGCATTTGGAGTTTTTTCTTTGGCTTCCCCCCTTTCAGTTATGAAACTTGTATGCATGGACTTCACATCTCCATAGCTAGACCCACCCATGGGCATTGTGACCGCGTCTCCTAAAGGGTCCGTTTTGTTACACAACAGGAAGAATACTGTTTCCAGCCTTGTTTTTCTAGAGTTGTGTTTTTCGGTCATTTCTTCAGGGAAAACTAAATGATTTAGTTGGAGCAAAACTTTAAGTGTGTTGGTGTGCTTCTGTGTGACTGTTCCTGTTGCCTAGTAGGAGATCACAGTGATTTGGGCCCCTTTGAGCCTTTGCTTCCAGGGCCACTCACTTTTCTCAGCAGAGCCTCTCCTGGTCACAGCCCTGGTCACCATCAGTTCCCTGGCCTCCCTGGCCCAGCACTGGCCCCAACATGGGAAAGAGTGCTGTGCTGCAGGAGGGACACTTCCCCACATGCCAGAGTGACTTGGATCACTCTAGGAAAGGGCGTGTCATCAAATTAATTGTCCTCCTGGATCCCTCCTCCCCCTGCTTCCTGTGAGAGGTCCTTGAAGGCCTGGGATCAGGGCACAGGCTCCGGAGTTCACCAGTAGCTTGTGGTCTGGGACCTCTAGGACCTAGAGTCTAGGACACCCTGCTGCTTACGCCTGATGCCTGGGCCCCCAGACCTGGGTAAAGCCGGCAAAGCACTGGGATGTTTTGTGCAGCTGTCATGGAAGGCAGCCCTGCTCGCTGCAGGACCTGCTGTGGACTGAGGGCAGCCTGGCACTGCATGCCTGTCTCCTTATTAGGAAGGCTGCAAATTTCCTTTCAGAGAAAGGAAGGAGAGGCTTCCATCATGTTGGCTGTTGACTCTCCCTGTATGTTAAGCCCTTTATCGGTTTGCTCATTATTTCTACCCTGAAAGATTTTTAACGAAGGGAAAAACCAACAGCAATAACACTCATTGGTGAGCAGCTAACGCGTCCACATGACACCGCTTATCATACAGAACTAGCCAATGTAAAAACAACTCACATGTAAATACCTTTCCCATTTCACACCGTTGTATTATACGTGTATATGGTGATTCCTTTTCCAGAAACTTTTCTTACCTGATGGTTCTCTTGTTTTCTGGGGTTGTTTTTAACTGAAGAAAATTTGCTTATCTGCCAGAGGGGACAGACGTGTCTTGTGGCATTTCCCACGTGGTGCCCTCCATGGCCACCCACTATCCCCGGTTCATAAGCAGGTTATCCCCCGTGGTCCCTCCTCACATGCCCACTCCAGGGCTGGGGGGTGCCTCATACTTTAAGTCAGAAGTCTCAAATGACATTTTCATCAATTAAAGAGGGAAAAAAAACCCACCTCAACCTTCATGACTGCCCAAGCCCCTGCACCCTCCAGTCCTTCGCTGCTGCTAACGACAATATGACGGCTTACTCTGCTACTCGAGAGCTATTTTTATGTAATTAATGTATGCTTTCTTGTTTATAAATGCCTGATTTTAAAAAAGGAAAAAAAGAGAGAGAGAAAGGAAATCAGTGGGAATTGGGAATAAGAAAGGGTTGTCTGGGATAAATATGATCAAAATACAGTATATATGTATTAAGTATCAAAAGTCCACGGTTAAATCCATTAATATTTACAATTAACATTTAAAATATATAAACATTAGAAATACATATAAAGTATATAATATAAAACATATAAATAAAAGTTGTTGCTGGGTGTGGTGGCACACACCTTTGATTCCAGCACTTGGGAGGCAGAGGCAGGATCTCTGTAAGTTCGAGGCCAGTCTGGTCTACAGAGGGAGTTTCAGATCAGCCAGGACTACACAGAGAAACCCTTGAAAAGCAAAACAGAACAAAAGAAGAAGAAGAAAAAAAAAGATTGTAAGAAGGAATCTTAGTTTCTTTTCCCGTTGGTATGATAAAATACTCCAACAAAGCAACTTAGTGAAGAAAAGGTTTATTTTAGCTCACGGTTGAAAGTTGAAGGTTGTGGCAGGGAGTCAAGCCAACAGGAGCTTGGAGCTTCTGGTCACATTCCATTCACAGTCAAACAAAGAGAGCAACAGATAATATATATATATATCTTCTCCCGTCGCCCTGCATTAGTGTTCTTCAAGGCCCCTGTCACTGCTATTTTCTACGCTGATTATTTATTGCCTGTAGCCCCCACAGGAACATTCTCCATGAGAGTAGGGCTTTTGCCTTTCTGTTCACTGACCATCCCAGCACCCAGAATGATAGCAAGCATTCAGAAAGCTCTCAGTAAATATTTAATGGATAAGGGAGTGACTGCTTTCCAGCTACCTAGTCTTCTCCCCAGGATTGGTTTTTGTAATAGGCTTCCCCCTGATTTTTACATTTGCGGTGATGAGCTGTAACCAAGAGCTGTATGGGAGCCCTCCAGCACCTGGAAAGCTCCTGGCTGCGCCTCTACATCACAGGACTTTCAGTTGACACCAAGCACACAAGTGTATGTTTGCTAACGTGAGTAACGTAATTGAAATCTTCTAACTTTGAACTAGTTCTCTTCAGAGTAACTGATCTTGGAGCCATTGGTTTCAAACTTATTTTAGCTCCAATCCATAGTTTGTTCAAAGGCTGAGTAAAAGTGCAGCACGTGAAACTGAAGAAAGCTGCAATGCTCCGTTCCTGCCGCAACCCCCTGCTAAGGTTCCCAAAGGAGCTTTACAGGCTCCTGACATCAGAGATGGCACATTCGGAACATCTGTCTCCCAGAACATATTGTTCCTGCTGGTTCCTCAACTCAGGCAGAGACTCCTGAACACTGTGTACCCCAAGAAGTAACTAACAGCTCACTATTATTTAAGCCAGGAGAATATATGCCTGAAGGGTAAGAATTTATAGACTGCCTTTCTTCCTTCCTTCCTTCCTTTCTTCCTTCCTTCCTTTCTTCTTTCATCTTCCTTCCTTCCTTTCTTCTTTCATCTTCCTTCCTTCCTTCCTTTCTTCTCCTCTTCCTCCTTCTTCTTGAAACATGGTCTCACTTTGTAGCCCTGGCTAGTCTGGAACTCATTATTATAAACCACACTAGTCTCAAATTCATACAGCTCTACCTGGCTCTCCTTCCCAAGTGCTGGGATTAAAGACAAGTGTCACCATGTCTCGCTATCCTTTTCTTTGGACAGATGTCCCCTGGACCTAGGTAATCCAGAGTCTGTTAATCCTTGCTCAGTTTTCACAACACTTACCCAAAAACTGAAGCTATTTCAATCCAAGCGACCTTAATGTAACACTATCATTAATGAAATGGAAAGGAAACCCTATATCTTCTATTTTCTGTCATAAAGTTCATACATAATCACTGTAAAGAGCAGAGGGTGGGAGGTGATGGGAGATGGCTCACTGGGTAAAAGTGTTGGCTGTACAAACATGAGGACCTGAGTCCAGATCTCCAGCATTCATGTAAGGTGCAAGGCATGACCACATACATACATGCACACCCATAACCCCAGCACTGTGGGAGGCAAAGCATGAAGATTATACTGGGACTTGCTGGGTCTCCAGCCCATCTCCAGGTGAGAGACCCTGTCTCAAAGGAATAATGTGGAGAATGATATTACAGGATACATGATGTCCTCCTTTGGCTTCTGTGCACTCATAGGTACATACACCCCATGCATGTATGTGTGCTGCAGACATGCACGCATGCATGCACACACGTGCTCAGAGAGGGATTAAGTCAGCTAATCAGAAGTGAGTGTGATACCTGTCCCACTAAGCTGAAGCCCCATCCCAGAAAAGGCCTTCTGCTGTCCCTTTACCCACATGTGCTTGCAGCGGAAGCCTGTGTCTCCCTCCCAAAGTGGCTGCTGCTTTTTCCTCTCGCTTGGCCAAAGATCCCTGAGCTTACTTTAGATGGGACTATCAGGCCTTCTGCCACCTGGGATGAGGGCAAACGAGGTGGTCTGCTGCCCTAGTTTTCATACTGCTGTCCTGGTTTTCACACTGTAAGCAGAGTTCCCAGGGTCCTCAGACCTTTCATCAAAATGGGAGCTTTCACCTAGCAAGAGGCTAAGTCTGTCCACTGGAACAGGAGACAGATTCACCAAGACTCTGCTCCTCACAGGGACTCCTAATCTGTGTGGCACACAGAATTCTGCAATAATATGTACTGTATGCATGCTTGCCTCAGTCTCCCTTTTTCCTCAGAGTCATTTTTCATTCTCCTATTGGTTACCACTGTGGCAAAAAGAAACATTTTTTTTTATTATAGGCAGTATCGTTATTGGTTCCCTTCAGCCTATAGACAAAGCTTTACATTTCATGCAAGGCTGCCACTGGGGATCATGTTGGTGTCTGTGGTCTGTACTACCACTAGAGACCATGCTGAGGTCTATGGCCCAAGCTTATGCTGGAGACCAGGTGGATGTCCATGGTCCATGCTACCGCTGACCATAAAGGACAAGAAAGTTTCTTCTGCAGTGGTATCGATGACTGCAGACTCACAGTCGAGGAAGAGGGACATAGACGTCCTCTGTGACAACACTCCTCCCAAAAAATTAACAAGCTGTACAGGAAGCTTTCAAAGAGAACTCTTAAAAATTGTGGTAAATATGCTGAAATATAGCTCTCCACAATAGAGTGTTGCTGGCGAGGGTCAGGGTGGGGAAGGACTCAGTTTTCTTTAAGAGGTCGGTCACCAGAAGTTTGACCATGCTCCAGTGACTATATGGACAACCAAAATAGGTCTTGTTTGGGGTTTTTTATATTTTGGGGATGGTGAGGCCACAAGGATTGGGAGACAGACCTGGCAGGACTGTGGAATAAGGGTAGATGAGGTACATTATGTGAAATTCCCAAATAAGCAATAAAAATATTGTTAAAAACGATAAGTTAAAGTTTTTACATCTTTCCTCCTAGAGGATAAAAAATTTAGAACGTGTTTATTGGTTACTCTCTTATTCTTGTACTCTGTTGTTTCCTAGATTTCTCTCTTAAAAATCTGAATCCAGCTGGGTGCGGTGTGGACACACAGCTATAATCCCAGCACTCAGGAGGATGGGACAGGGTGATTAGGCATTCAAGGCCATCCTAGGTTACATTGTGAGACTCTGTCCCCCACAAGCTGTAGATTGTTATTTTTAAATTTTTACCTTTCTCACATGTGCTTATTTATGAATACTTATATTGATTGGTTGTTACTTGTATTTGCTTTCTGTAGTACATGAGTGTGTACACAAGCTAGACAAATACTCTCCAGACCGATCCTATTTTAGTAATCCTATTTAATGACCATGATCAACTCTATGATCACACTGCAGCTACATAGATTTAAGTGTGATACTCACTGGGTCTATCTCTGGTCACTATTTCTTGTGGATCATTGATCTTTTTTATTTCCCATGAAGTATTTCTGCAGACTCACATTTGATTGGAATAACTTATACACACATATTTTTCTCAAAGTGGGCATACTTTCTAGATATGTAAAGGTTAAGCTGGGCATGTTGTCCTATAGACATCCTAGACATCCATTCCACTCAGAACTTTATGCAAATGTCCAGTGACTGTTTTCTGATGTGTTCCTGGATCACTCAGGGCCATTTTACTCTGCAGGAGCTCTTCTCTGGGATGTTAGGCTAGCTTCTGTACGCACCTGCTTCAATCTTTACTCAAATTTAGCCTCCTTCCTGCTTAATTGGTGAGGGTGTGTGTGTGTGTGTGTGTGTGTGTGTGTGTGTGTGTGTGTGTGTG
>CAJQZJ010031962.1:1565537-1591551 GCA_907164525.1 Lophiomys imhausi | reverse complement strand
CTGGGAAAGCCTACCTTTAATCTGGGCTATGTCTTCTGCTGGAAGTCTATTTAAAGACATGGAAGAAGGAAGCTTTTGCTCTTTGTCTGCTTGCTCTCTTCCATGCTAGCAAGTCCATTCCTTCACTGGCATTAGATCCTACTTCTTCAGGATTCTGGCATATACTGAAGAACAGCTGAGACATCCAGCCTTGTGGACTGAACAACTACAGGATTCTTGGACTTTCTGTACATAGGCAGATATTGTTAGAATAGCTGGATCTCAGTCTGCAAGTCATTCTAACAAATCCTCTTTAGATAGATGATAGATAGATAGATAGATAGATAGATAGATAGATAGATAGATAGATAGACAGATAGATATTCATTCTATAAAATCTTCTGCTCTAGAAAATCCTGACTAACACACTCCCATCATTCACCTGGCACTGACAACTCCTGGGTACCCTGGCAAAAGCAGAGCCTGGCCTGGATCACAGAAAACTGATCTCCTGGAAAGGTACTGAAACCTTAGATGTGGCTACAAGAGATAAGGTCCTGCTTATGGGAACCCGGGCAAAGTCAGGGACTGTCTTTCAGAGAGCTTGAAAGGGATTTATTATTGGAACTAGAGATATCAGGAGAAAACAAGGCAAAATAGTTGGGATCAGTTTTGAAGCTTGCCTTGCTAAGAAGATATCTCCAGGGCACCCTGGGCTGCAGAAGCACACAGGCAAGACTGAAAGGGGTGGAAAGGGCTCCATCCAACAGCACCTGCCTAGTGTGCAGGAAGCACTCTACTGAGTCCCCACTCTGGATGAAATGAAGACAAGAAACCCATTTTTAAGCCAAGTATGATGGTGTGAGCCTGAACTGTTAGCCCTCAGGAGGCCAGGGTAGGAGGATTGAGTTTGAAGATAGTCTGAGTTAGGAAGCATGACTCTGTCTTAGAGGAAGGGGAGGAAGGAGGGAGGGACAGCAGGACAGAGAGACTCATCTGATTAAATAATTTAAAGGAATCCCTACTCAAGACTCAAGCCCCAGTGAGATGGCTTAGTGAATGAGGATGGTCACACCCAACCTGACATCCTGAGCTTGAGCTCAGAACTCACGTGGTAAATAGAGAAAACCATCTCCTGCAAGCTGTAAACACACACACACACAGACACACACACACACACACACACACACACACGTTAAACAACAACAAAAAACCTTGAGGCTTCAAAGCCTGCAAGGGCAAAGGCTGGATTCTGTCTTTCATAAAGGCATTTGCTTGTCCCAGCACTGTGAATGTGGCCTGTTTTGGAAATAGGGTTTTGTATCTTTAAGATGTAAATTAAAACAAGGCGGATACCACATCTAGTCACTGGACTCCTTCTAAGAGACACATGGAGGAAGATGCCCGGTGGGAAGGGGTGGAAGGGGTGGGGGAGTGAATGCAGTGATGGGACTGCAAGACCAGGAAGGAAAGCTCCCCAGTGACCTGCAGCCAGACAAGGGATTCTCTAGAGCCTTCAGAGGAGCTCGAACTACCAACACCTTGATTTCACATGTTGGTCAAGACTACAGAACTATTAAAAAATGAATTTCTGATTCTTTTCAAAAATTCAAGATACTTTGCTTGTGATAATGTATTGTGTCATTCCTAGGAAACAATACAACTTCCCTTGGAATGTGAGAGATCTAGGAACCCTGCCACGTACCTAGACGGGTGTCACGCCCAACACCAATATTCTTTAAAACTTAGCTCAGCTAAACCAGCACTTCTTTGCAGCATAGTGGGTGCCTGTCACTGTCTAGAGAGTATTCTGGGTTTATAATGATGACAGACATAGCCAGCCCCTGACCCCACTGATCTCTGTGTCTACATAAAAAGGAGTGGGAAGTTGAACAAAAACATTATAGGAAATAGAGAAGACTATGCCTTGTTCTCTCAGTGTTGCATCTGTTGTTTAATGGATCTGAGGGTTACATTTGATTCCCTATTTTTAGTCAGGATCCCACTAGGTAGCTCTGACTGGCCTTGAACTCACAGAGATCCAACTGCTTCTGCCTCCCTCGTGCTGGGATTGAAGGTGTGTACCACACCTGGCTTTAACTCTGCTTTTGATATTAGATCAGGGCCCCGTTTTGAAGTTACGTGTTAATTTGTAGACCTCTGTCCAGTAGAGAAAATACAAGTTACAATTGTATAATTGTATTGTCTGAAGGACACTTTGGGAATTTCTTTCCTGGTAAGCTATATAAGCTCTTGTTTTTCCAGTGCTCCTGGGTGCTAACTTTGCGTTCTTGCTGCCGTCTTCACTCACTAAGCCCAGGACACTTTTGACAGTGCTCATTCTATCTTTTGTAGATGAGTCATGTCTTTGACCTTTTGAGCCTTGTACTGTGATATCAACTTTTGTGATGTAATATGAACTTTTTTTAAATATGAATGTTTTAATACGGTCCCTGGAATATGGTAAGTGTTACATGAATTCAAGCTCCCCTTTATCAGCTCAGAAAAGCCTGGAAGATTCTGAGCAAGCAACCACTTGCAGATAACAGCACTGGCAGTAAGTGAGTGTGCACAAAAACAGCTGTATGCTCTGGTTCTGCCCCTTTTCCTCATCCTCTTCTTGTCATTCTTGTCTGTTACTAAGGGGACACTCAGAGGGCTCTCAAGTTGAAGTCCAACCTGGGCTGTAATTGTTGAAACCTACTGAAGTTTTTAACATAAGGATAGCCCCTCTGCAGAAGCCTACTTGCTATGCTAAAGACTCTGCAGAAGCCTTTAGCATAACTGAAGTTTCCCTGCTGAGGCCTGCAGCCGCTCTTAGCTTACCTGCCGCCTTTTGACATTCAGTCTCTCTTTTGATCGATCACGGGTGAAATTAAGTTCAAGTTCTCAGGCTCTGCTTGCCTGACGTAAAACATTAGCTTTTGTTAACTGTTCTGCTTGAATTAATGATATATGCTCTGCTTAAACAAAACCACAATACCCTGCCATGTTCCTCTCCCTTGAATGATGAGGGACTGGAAAGCCCTTAGGTCCCCTCTTGCCCCCAATCCCAGCCAATCAGCTTACAATGCTTTGTTTAGCTGCCTAGGCATGATGTACCTGGTATAGAATTGGTGCTATTTGCTTGGTTAAACATAATGTACCTGGAGTAGAGTTGATTGTTATGTTTTTTTAATTTTCCTTTAAAAACTCACTCTGAGAATGGCTTGGGGACTCAGTCCTGGTTCTCCAATCCAGTATTGGGGTTCCTGACCGGTCAGTCTTGAGTGTTCAATAAACTTGCAGCAATCTGAGTCTGGTGTTTGAGTGGTCACTGCATGGTTATTCCTGAACCCATAACAATAATGAGGGTCTGTCTCATCTCCTCACTTCTGTAGTGAGGCCTTCATTATAATAACTCTCTAGCATTCTTTCCCTTGACCTTTTAAACGTAGTTTTGCTTAAAATTACAGGGTAAAATTATTCTAAATCAGAAATTGCTGATACATTTGAGGATAACACATCCCATTCGTTGCTAGGTACAAAAGTACCCAGTACAAAAGAAATTATTGCAAAAGTAACTAAGGCCAAAATCCAAGAAAGGTCATGCTTGGCAGTGCCTTTAGTCCCAGCAATCAGGAGGAGGAAGAGGAGGAAGGCAGATTGCTGGGAGTTTGACGCTAGCCTGCTCTACATAGTGAGTTTCAACCCAGCCAGGGTGACAAGGTGAGAGATCCTGTGTGCTGGCCAGTTTTATGTCAAGTTGGCACAAGCTACACTTATCAGAGATGAGAGATCCTCAGTTGATAAAATGCTTCCAGAATACTGGGCTGTAGGCAAGCCTATAGGGAATTTTTTAAATTAGTGATTAGTGAGGAAGGACCACCCCATTGTGTGCGGGGGGAGACACCCCTAGAATAATTGTACTGGATTTTTAAAAGAGAAGGGTGAGCAGGTCATAGGGAGCAAGTCAGTCAGCAGCACCCCTCCATGGCCTCTGCATCAGCTTGTTTAAGTTTCTGCCCTGACTTCCTTCAAAGATGGACTCTAGTGTGGAAGTTTAAGCCAAATAAACCCTTTCTGCCCTTAGTTGCTTCGGTCATGGTGTTCCATCACAGCAACAGAAACCCTAACTAGGATACCATGTTCTTTATATATAAATCACACACACACACACACACACACACACACACACACACACACACGCTTCCCCCAAGCTGGACATGATACCACATGCTGTAGTTCCATTACTTGGCAAGTTGAGGCAAGAAGAGTTATGAGATCCAAACTTGCCTATGCATATTGAAGCCCTGTCTCATGAAGAAAACGAAAAGAAGAGAAAAGAGAGAAGAAGGAGGAGGAGGAAGAAGAGGAGGAGGAGAAAAGGAAGAGAGAAGGGAGGGAAGGACCAGGAGCCAAGCATGACAATAATCCTAGCACTCAAGAGGTAGAGGCAGGGGGATCAGAGATTCAAGACCTGCCTTGGCTAGGTATAATGAGTTTAAGGCTAACCTGAAGTACATGAGATCTCAAGGTAGAGAGGTAATGAAGAGAGAGAAAGAAATGGGGCCAAGGGTACATGAGGAACCCAACAGACTGATTTGGGGGTAATCAGGGAACAGGCAGATATGACTGGTTTTTGTGTGTAGCATTTACAGGGAAGGCACATTTTATTCCTGTCATAACTTCAATAACACATGTTTTCTAAAGTAAAATGTAGAGTTTCTCACATTTTTGGTTGTGAGCCTAGCCTTTAACAGCTGAGCCATCTCTCCAGTCCAAATGTACAGTCTGATATCTACTGTGCCTAAGTATTAATATCACTAATATGTATAATAAATATACATAATATATGTATAATAAATATATATTAGCGATAGCAAATTTCAGTTTATTTTTCTTCTTTTTTGCCAATGTGTTATTTTGCTTTTGATTCAATAATTTTAAAAATAGACCTGGAAAAAGCAATTCTCAACTTCATATGGAATAACAAAAAACCCAGAATAGCTAAATCAATCCTGTGCAAAAAAAAAAAAAAAAACATCTGGAGGTATCACCATCTCAGATTTCAAGCTGTACTACAGAGCAATAGTAATAAAAAAACAGCATGGTACTGGTATAGAAACAGACCAGTGGATCAATGGAATCGAATTGAAGACCCAGAAATGAACCCACACACCTATGGTCACTTAATTTTTGACAAAGAAGCAAAAACCTTACAATGGAAAAAGGATAGCATCTTCAACAAATGATGCTGGTCCAACTGGATGTCGACATGTAAAAGAATAAAATTAGACCCATACTTATCACCTTGTACAAAACTTAAGTCCAAGTAGATCAAAGACCTTAACATAAGGCCTGAAACACTAAATCTATTAGAAGAGAAAGTGGTGAAAAGCCTCGAACTCATCAGCACAGGTGACAACTTCCTGAACAGAACACCAACAGCTCAGGATCTAAGCTGAGGTCAATAAATGGGACCTCATGAAACTGAAAAGCTTCTGTAAGGCAAAAGACACTGTCATTCGAACAAAACGGCAGCCTACATATTGCAAAAAATTCTTCACCAACCCCACATCTGACAGAGGGCTAATATCCAAAATTTACAAAGAATTCAAGAAATTAAATGCCAAGAAACCAAATAATCCCATCAAAAAAATGGGGAACAGAGCTAAACAGAGAATTCACAAAGGAGGAATCCCTAATGGCCGAGAGGCACTCAACATCCTTAATCATCAGAGAAATGCAACTCAAGACACCTCTGAGATTCTACCTCACACCCATCAGAATGGCTAAGATCAAAAACTCAAGTGACAGCACATGCTTGCGGGGTTATGGAGAACACACCTCCATTGCTGGTGGGAGTGCAAGCTTGTACAACCACTATGGAAATCAGTCTGGCGATATCTTAGAAAACTTGGAATAGCTCTACCTCAAGAGCCAGCCATACCACTTCTGGGTATACACCCAAATGATTCCTCACCAAATCACAAGGAAGTTTCCTCATCTATGTTCATAGCAGCCTTATTTGTAATAGCTAGAAACTGGAAACAACCCAGATGTCCCTCAACCGAAGAATGGATTAAAAAACTATGGTACATCTACACAATGGAATACTACTCAGCCATCAGAAACAATGAAATCATGCAATTTGCATCCAAATGAATGGAACTAGAGAAGCTCATCCTGAGTGAACTAACCCAGACTCAGAAGGATGCACATGGCATCTATTCACTTATAATACGATTTTAGCCTTATAGTACAGGATAACTATACTACAACCAATGCACCAAAGGGAACAGGAATATAGACTTTGTTTCCTGTCAGTGAGACACTTTGCCCTAGTGGTGCTGTTTTGTAGGCCTCCAGTGTATGAGGAGGCTCTTGGCCCTCATATGACTGCTGAACTGGGGCGGGGGAATGTTATGTAGGGACACTCCACTCCAGAGGAGTGGGATGGAAGGGATAGGGGGTAGAGGGTGGGAGAGTGGGACTGAGAGGGGTGGAAAGAGGACACTGTGATGGAGATGTAACCTGAAGTAATAAATAAATATTTAAAAATAAATAAATAAAAATAAAAATAGAATATATTCTATTCATAAGACATTTAATGAAGCTTCCCTGACTGGCACACATAAGAAGCTTAGACCACGGTAATTGCTGCCACCTTGTGGAATAATGAAAGAAATTTACTGTTATAAGAGAAAGAACCATTTGTTGGATTGAAAAGGGAAGCTGTTGGGGGGAAGAGGGTGGAAGGGTGGGACAGGAAGGGGGAATAGGAAGGGTTTGTGACTGAGATGTAACTTGAAGAAAAAAAAATAAAGTACTTATGTAAAAAAAAAAAAAAGAAAAAGAAATTTAAAATTCTGCTGCTTCCTTAGCACACCGGCTGGTTGAGGCATTCATTAACAGTCCTGCAGAGCACAAGGAAAGTAGACACAGTCCGTGTTCTCAAGTACGCTGTATAGTTGTTTGGACAGAATATTGCCACAGAAGACAGCACCCTTATTGAGTGGGGCTAGTGAGGAAGTCAAGAGACTTTCATGTAAGTTTGTAACCCAAAGGGTTCATGAGGAACCAGGCTGACTCCATTTGATGTAGCTTTCTGCTGCGGAATTATTTCCTAGGCAAGGTTTGCTGCTCTTTCCTTCTTATTTTATTTTATTTAGGTTTTTGAGAATAGGGTTTCTGTGTATATCCCTAGCTGTCCTGGACTCACTTTGTAGACCAGGCTGGCCTTCAACTCACAGAGATCTGCCTGCCTCTGCCTCCCGAGTGCTGGGATTAAAGGCATGGGTGACCACACCTGGCCATGTAAAAGCAATTAATTATTTAACTATTGAATATATGAATCCCACATAATGAAAGGTTGAGTTCAACAATTCAATGAATGATGAGTGAATGAGTAGGTGTGACCTGCACAAGGAGCAGATGAGGCGCCCAGAATAATTCATGAAGGAATATGACATGTTAACTAAGGAAATGAGTGACACTCATGTGAAAATATGAATGAAAACATGAATAAAGTACGAATTGATAAAAAAGACTATGTCTTAAATACTTAAACTAGATTCATTTTAACTGATATCTAATATAAACACTGTACATATTTCAGGGTACTGTGTGATATTTCCACATATCAGTGTATTGTATTTTTAAAATCAGTTTAAACATATCTGTTCCCTCACACATTTATCATTTGTTTCTGCTAAACAAAACAAAGCAAAACACTACCACCAAAAAAGAAACTTTTCTTCCAGATTTTTGAAGTAAAGATCACTTTTAATGAATCTAGACATCCAACTCTACCACCATGAGCCCCCTTTCTACTAGAGCATACACAAAGGAAAGGATGAATGAGCCAGTGGATCCATGAAACAGGCTGCTGTGTGACAATGAAGTATAAAAGGAGGCATTCATGAGTTAGGCTAGGGAAAAATCTTTCAATGAAAATTTTAAAAAAAGTTAAATTTTAAGGAAAGGACTTCCAGTCAAAGTAGAGATGGGATATTGCAAGCAGAAGGAATTAAGCTGCTTTTCTCTGGATAAAACTCAACAATGATTCATGGACTCAGAGAAAAGGAGCCATGGGACAGAAAGCCAGCCAACAAATGATGCCATGAGTCTCAAGTAAGCCATGGACGAGAGAAGCAGGAAGCATCTACTGCCTCATCTGCATGGTAGAGTGAAAGATCAGTGAAGTTTTTCCCCCAAGCTCAGGTATCATTCATTCAACAACTGGGTCACATTGTAAAAACCACTTTCCAAAGGATGGCTCACTGTCTTCATGGTCACCAAATGGTAAATCAGAGTTCTCTGATGAGAAAATTAGTCTTTTGAGGGACTTTCTGTATACATTAAACTTCTTTACAACTGTTGCCAGTAGGGGCTGGAGCAATGATTCCATAATTAAGAACAATTTTGACTCTTGCATAGGACCTGGGTTCAATTCCCAGAACCCATATGGTGGCTCACAACTGTCGATAACTAGACCTGGAGGGGGGGTCATTGTCCCCTTTTGGCCTTTGTGGGCACTAGGCAGGCAAAATACACACAAAACAAAATCAATCTTTTTAAAATTTGGTGTCAATTTAAAGACTTTTTATTATTTTAAATTATATGTGTGTGGAGAGGAGGAATGCGCACAGCAGTACCAATGCCTGTGGGGGCCAGAGATTGGATTCCCTGAAGTGGGAGTTACACACAGCTGTGAGTCACTGCCCTACATGGATAATGGGACCCAAAACTGGGTCCTCTGTAAGAGTATCACATGCTCTCTCATCCGCTGAGTCAACTTTCCACCCCAATAGGTGTCATTAAAAAAAAAAAAAAAGATGATAACACTAATGCTATAAAACCAAGCAAAGCTTTAGGCAGACGCCTGTTGCTCTCAAACCTAGACACACCTGTGGGCTTGGGGTAGAGGTACCCAAATTAACAATCTGGGACACTACGCTGTTTTGCTTACGTGTTTCCTTCTTACTTGACTTCACCATTCTAGAATCTTATCAGTTCTGGTTGACATCATATAGCCTGTCTTATGATTGACTGGATGTCGCACAGTTTTTTCAGGGATCTGGCAGAACTCTATGTCAGAGAACAGTAGTCATCAAACTTTTCAAATAAATGCCACTGGCCTCTTACCAGGGCACTCATTATGGCCCTGGTGCAGAGAGTATCTGGCCCTCTTGGGAACGTAGGCCTTGCATAATAAATTTATTCTAATATTTCTTATGCTGAGAAACAACTCAATATCATGCCAAGGAAGATATGGAAACTCCATTTTATTTGATAGTGGCTTTTATCATGTCAATGAGTCATCAAAGAGAGCTCTCAGAACCAATATCCTGGTGTTCCTGCCAGATATTAAGTGCTGAATCATAGATAAACAGTCATAAGTCAATGAATCCTCCAACCAACTGCACATTCTTCCTCTGGGTCAACACAGAGACCCACTCACACAAGCGCATTTCCCTGCCTTGATTCCCCCTGTGTATATTAATAAGGTCCCACAATTTCATCAGTGTCTAAGCTATTTTTTCCCATGAGTAGTGCTTATATTTCATTTCAAAGACATAATTCACTTTAAAGAGCTGACCCTAGTTACAAGCCCAGAGGAAATAAAGTGTGAGAAGGCTGGTAAGGCCCCGAGAGGAACCAGCATCATCCTGTGAGAATGCGCTTCAGGTCAAGTCACTGGGCAGTCTCTCGGCACAGAGGCTTTCCTTCAAGAGAAAATGCTTTTTTTTTTTTTTCTGCCTGGGAGTAAATCTCAGGGAAATCGATTAGATCTTCAGATTCACCCACCAACGCATTTCTATCCATGATCTCAGGGTTCCTGTTTTTCTGACAAGCTCTGACTGATGTGAGAGCTTTGTTAAAGCCAAAACCCCAGTCCGGTGCAGCCCAGCTACCCTCGTAATTAGGCATCATGGTCATCAGTCTGCAGATGCCAGCGGACTGCAGGAGGCTCACTGGACAAGGTTTCTAGGCTTCGACAGTAAGGAAGGCAGCACATGGACTGGAGAGTGGCCCTTACCACGCCACGCGTGAAGCTGTTTGATGTAAGGAGCCTGCCGCTGCAGACAGACCCCAGGTCACACTACTCCAGGTCACCCCAGACGCACCCTCTCCACTTTGGAACTTGGGACGGTACTTACTTGACTTCAGCGTCCAGGGTCTTATTTTAGAAAGCCCCCGATGGGGCAGCTGGAATGTGGAAGGGGTTAGAGCAAATGTGGCTTGTGCAGCTTTGGAGGTTAATCACTTAGGAACCCGTGGAGGGTTTTCTGTGTTCGGAGATCTTAACTGTTCATATACTATACCAGATGCCCATGTAAATCAATTTTCTTCTTCCAGCTCCTTGCTTCATTCTGATTTTTGTTTGGGGGGTTTTGTTGTTGTTGTTGTTTGATTGATTGGTTGGTTTCGGTGGTGGTGATAATAGTGGTGATGATTGTGTGTGTGTTTCAAGATGAGTTTTGTTTTTGTTTTTGGTTGTTGTTTTTTGTTTTGTTTTGTTTTTTGTAGCTCAAACTGGCCTTTCACTCACTATGTAGTCAAGGTTGACCTTAAACTTGATCCTTATGCTTTTACTTCCTAAATGCTGGGGTTAAGTTATGGTAGCAGGCCTTGAACACAGGCCCTTGTTCATGTTGGGAAAACACTCTACTAAATCAGCTACCCTCCCCGCTCCCAGCTCTTCACTTCTTATGGGATCAAGCCCCATATCATGCATCATCCTAATCATGAGCACGGTTTTCTTGAAATACTCCTCATATTATTTCGCCATATAGTTGTTACACACAACTGAGGTACCAATGGGACACCACTCAAGTGTTCCAGAAGAGGAAGAATATGGAAAGAGACAGGGTGAGAGTAGTGGAATGGCATCTGGAGGATGTGCCTCTCTTTCCCCATTTCACCCTTCCTCCTCCCCCAAGGACTGGTTCTCATATAGGCTAAGAATTGCTCAACAGCCTGAGCTATTGGTGTTCTGTTCAGGAAGTTGTCACCTGTGCTGATGAATTCGAGGCTTTTCCCCATTTTCTCTTCTATTAGATTTAGAGTGTCAGGCTTTATGTTAAGATCTTTGATCCACTTGGACTTAAGTTTTGTTTGTTCAGGGTGATAAGTATAGGTCTATTTGCATTCTTTTACATGTCAACACCCAGTTAGACTAGCACCATTTGCTGAAGATGCTGTCCTTTTTCCATTGTACAGTTTTGGTTTCTTTGTGAAATATTAAGTGACCATAGGTGTGTGGGTTCATTTCTGGGTCTTCAATTCTATTCCATTGATCAACTGGTCTGCTTCTATATCAGTACCATGCTATTTTTATTACTATTGCTCTATAGTATAGCTTGAAATCAGGGATGGTGATACCTCCTGATTTGTAATAGCTAGAAACTGGAAACAACCCAGATGTTCCTCAACCAAGGAATGAATAAAAAAATACTGTGGTACATCTACACAATGGAATACTACTCAGCCATCAGAAACAATGAAATCATGTAATTTGCAGCCAAATGGATGGAAACAGAAAAGCTCATCCTGAGTGAGCTTACTCAGACTTAGAAAGGTGCACATGGCATCTATTCACTTTTAATCAGATTTTAGCCATATAGTACAGGATAACTAACTATACTACAACCAATGTACTAAAAGGAACAGGAACATAGACTTTGTTTCCTGTTAATGAGACACTTTGCCCTAGTGGTACTGCCTTGTAGCCCCCAGTGTATGAGGAGGCTCTTGGCCCTCATATGACTGCTGAATTGGGGCAGGGGATTGATATGTAGGGACACTCCACTCCAGAGGAGTGTGTTGGAAGGGATAGGGAGTAGAGGGTGGGAGGGCAGGACTGGGAGGGGTGGAAAGAGGGCACTGTGATGAAGCTGTAACCTGAAATAATAAATAAACATAAAAAAATTAGTAGTTTTGTTTGGAATAAAAGGACCTGATTTTGCCTAGCCATGATAACAATAAAAATTAGGACTGCTTGACATATAACTGCTAATACAAAAATGTAGATCATAAATTAATTTTCATTGGTAGATTTTGCCTTTGTAGAAAAACATAAACATGTTTGTCTATGTTTCTGTCAGTGTGTCCATGACATCAACTAAATTTTATTTATATTTATGTACTTATTACTAAGCTAATTATATTAAAACCTTGAACTATTCCATAGTGCACATATGAAGGTCAAGAAATATGATGAAGTATTTATAAATTATAAAATATTTAATATAAAATATCTATAATTTGTAGTTCAATCTAGTTAAATCTACACAGTTCCTTTTTTAGGTTATAAATGCATTGTTTTATATGTTGCTAATATATATTTAATTTAATGTGCTGAAAGTAATTGTTTTTAGAAAAGAAATTTAAAAGATGAACGGTCATAATTTGCACCTGTTGAAATTTGGAATGTGCTCTTTATTCATGAACTCTCCTTTTTCTAGTTGGGCCAACACTTAGAGTAGTATCATTAAGACAACTGTGATTCTGCTGTGAACATAGATGAGGAGATATCCTTGTGGTTTGGTGAGGAATCATTTGGATGTATACCCAGAAGTGGTATGGCTGGGTCTTGAGGTAGAGCTATTCCCCATTTTCTAAGATATCGCCAGACTGGTTTCCATGGTGGTTGTACAAGTTTGCACTCCCATCAGCAATGGAAGAGTGTTCCCCTTTCTCTACAACTTTGCCAGCATATCCTGTCATTTGAGCTTTTGATCTTAGTCATTCTGATAGGTGTGAGATGGAATCTCAGAGTCGTCTTGAGTTGCATTGCTCTGATGATTAAGGATGTTGAACATTTCTTCAAGTGTCTCTCAGCCATTAGGTATTCCTCCTTTGTGAATTATCTGTTTAGCTCTGTTCCCCATTTTTTGATTGGATTATTTGGTTTCTTGAGTTCTTTGTAAATTTTGGATATTAGCCCTCTGCCAGATGTGGGGTTGAAGAAAGAAATTGAAGAAGACTTCAGAAGATGGAAAGATCTCCCATGCTCATGGATAGGTAGGATCAACATAATAAAAATGGCCATCCTGCCAAAAGCAATATACAGATTCAATGAAATTCAACCACAATTCTTTTTTTTTTTTTTGGTTTTTCGAGACAGGGTTTCTCTGAATATCTCTGGCTGTCCTGGACTCGCTTTGTAGACCAGGCTGGCCTCGAACTTACAAAGATCCGCCTGCCTCTGCCTCCCAAGTGCTGGGATTAAAGGCGTGCGCCACCACCGCCCGGCCCACAATTCTTTATAGACCTGGAAAAAGCAATTCTCAACTTCATATGGAATAACAAAAAACTCAGAACATCAAAATCAATCCTGTACAATAAAAAAACATCTGGAGGTATCACCATCCCAGATTTCAAGCTGTACTACAGAACAATAGTAATAAAAACAGCATGGTACTGGTATAGAAACAGACCAGTGGATCAATGGAATCCAATTGAAGACCCAGAAATGAACCCTCACATCTATGGTCACTTAAATTTTGACAAAGAAGCAAAACCGTACAATGGAAAAAGGACAGCATCTTCAACAAATGGTGCTGGTCTAACTGGATACCGACATGTAAAAGAATGCAAATAGACCAATATTTATCACCTTCCACAAAACTTAAGTCCAAATGGATCAAAGACCTTAACATAAGGCCTGACACATTAAATCTAATAGAAGAGAAAGTGGGGAAAAGTCTCAAACTCATCGGCACAGGTGACAACTTCCTAAACAGAACACCAACAGCTCAGGCTCTAAGACCAACAATCAATAAATGGGACCTCATTAAACTCAAAAGCTTCTGTAAGGCAAAAGACACTGTCATTTGAACAAAACAGCAACCTAGAGATTGGGGAAAAAATTCTTCACCTGCCCAATTGTATGGAGGTATTTTAACTCAGGCTCCCTCCAATGACTTCAGTCTGTGTCAAGTTGACATAAAACTAGACAACTTCAGTGTCATAAATGATTTCGAAAGTTGTGGCTGGGTATCATGACTGAATCTGGGAACTGTCGTTAGTGGATGAGGAAGGTTCTTGCTGACTCACCGTTCCTGCCCAAAGAGAAGGTCTAACTGTGGTGGGGTCACTCTCTATCTTGGGCAGTCGGACTAGTTTAGTACATGAAGAAAGAAATCTTTGGTTAAAAATAATAGTTAATAGTATAAATAATAATTAATTAACACTAATAATTTATTTTATATTAATAATAGAAGTTAAGAAACAACAAAGGGGGCCAGTGAGATGGCTCAGGGGGCAAAAGTGCTTAAGACAACCCTGCTTCCCTGTGTTTCATCCCTGAAATACAGATTAAAGTGGAAGGAGAGAACCAACTCCCACAAGTTCTCTCTGATCCCACAGTGTGCTCTGATACACATACATGATCATGAATTCACACACACACACACACACACACACACACACACTCACGCACATATTCACACATAATAAAAATAAATACAATAATAATAAATTAAAATTAATAACTATACTATGTCATGAAAACTTATGACCACCCTGGGGTTATCAGTGTTTTCTTAATGGTTTCCTATAAATGCCAACTTAAAATAAATAAGCATAAAACTTTAGTTACTAAATTCAGCTTATTAAGAGAAATGGACTGTTGGGTAGCAGTTACCTCTGAGGTAAAATATTTCATCTTGGAAGAAAGCTTCTTAAGACACAGGATGTTCTAAAGGAAAGTAAAGCATTCCATCCTTCAGGGAAACTCCTTATACTCATGAGGTATGCAATTCGAAAGTTTCAGGAAGTCATTGAAACTGACCAGACTCACTAAGCCACTCCATCCCCAAGCCTATATGAACTGTAAGGACTGCTGAGAGATATTCTCAGACTTGCCAAGCTTCCTGGAAGAGGCAGGGACCAGCGAGCTGTCTGGAAACGGCACTCTCCAACCTGCTGAGCTGCCTACAGGATGTACAGTGAGCTCCAGGTTTCCAACTTTTATGAGCCATCCTCCATGCTGGCTTGTGTGGGCTTTGGCAATGCAGATTATCTGGATTATTTCTGCTCCTGTAGGTAATCCCTCATCAATACTCCTTTCAAATACTTGTAAAACTTACTGGTTCACCAAGTTGGACTTTAGTCTTAGTTTGGTCTGTTGCCAGTTCCTTAACTGGGATGAGTAGACATCTGTTTACATCTCTCGAGCAATAGTGCCATAGAACAACTATTTCCTGGTTGGCCTCTTGACATACTAAAGATAGACTATAGGTCCTCCCTACTCCATGTGCCTCTATCATGGTTGGTGTCCTATGAATAACTGTTAGAAAATAAAACAATATTTATTAGTCACCCAATGAGTAATTCTAAGGTCTACCAGGGTTTAATTGTTCATAACCAACTCACAGTGACTGGTGCTGTACTGCTTTTTAGTCTGTGAGGTTTTTTCCATTTTCATCCACTATTAACTAATGTGGCACAATTAGTCCTGTGTCTTTTGATGATAACACTGCCAACACAGAGCCACAATACTTAGTCTGTTACTAAAATTTCTGTCAGCTTCCCAGGTGAAAGAGGACCCAAATTCCTCCACTCTCTGGCCCTCGGTGATTTGTCTGTGTCCACCCTGCCAGTCCATCTGTCCCCAGAGCACAAACTGAATTTTCAGCTCTAACTAAAGTCCCAGTGTCTCCTTTCACATACTTGTACTTCAGTCTCATTTTGGAAGACTGAACACACTGTCAGTCATTTGCACCAGCTCCGCTGCGGATCCTTCAGCTTTCAAAATAGCAAACCTGCCCACAGAGAGGAGCAACACGTCTACTGAATAAGTGACTTTTAAGTTTCATTCTGAGAAACCCAGACCAAATTGACCCCCCTAAAACTTATTATTCTAGTCATGATCTAAACAATTTAAAAACAAAAGATTGCTAGCAACTTGGAAAGGAAAATCCTCTGCTAGTGTCCTTTGAAATCAAGTACAGAAAATATTTTATGTCTTATTTCTTTAATCTAAAGAAATACAACGTAACTCATTGGTAAGGTACTTGCCCCTTGTATGTGAGGTCCTCTGTTCATCTCTAGCACCACGTGGGGGGGGGCAGTTTTCACATGTCTAATATGGCCTATAAACTCATCTCGTGAAGCACCTGCTTAGATCTGTTATGACAATTGATCATTTAACTAAAGCCCCAAATAAGGTATGAATAACATGCTGAACTCATTACATATTCCGTTAGCTAAAAAATATAGTTGTAAGTAGCACAGATCAGGGCTTTGCTCCCTGAGTTCTCATCATTTTACTTTAACTGGAGGTGAAGAGATGAAGAGTAACTAAGTTTTATATCAAAGCCATCATAGATAAGAATGCTACAATTTTATTTATTTATTTTTAAATTTTGTTTTAATTATGTGTATGTGGGGCCAGGGTGGGCACACTATATGTACATGTGAGTTCAGGTGCCTGAAGAGTCCAGAAAAGGGAGTCAGAGCGTTTTGATAGTTGTGAGCTGCCAGGGTGGGAGCCGGGAACTGAACTCTGGTCCCCTGGAAGAACAGAAAGCTCTCTTTACTAATAAGCCATCTCTTTAACCCAAGATTGAGTTGTGTCTCGCTAGGTCAAGAAGGATAGCAAGCAATTTTAACTGCATAGTAACTCCTCCAAGAAGGACACTTCTAGTCAAATGGCATGATGTGTCAAGTGAAACAATGAATTGTTCATTTTATTGCAATGTACATAAAAAGCAGAATATTCAAATATAAGCAAAGAGTGTTGGGTTTCAGACCCTGGGACAAGCAGCTGAGGTGCATATTGAACATACCAAAATGGACCTGGTCTCTGTGTTCTCCCACAATCCTTCAGTCCTTACTTGTTACAGGGCTGACATACCCTGCCCTCTACCTGCCAGCTCAGGGTCTGGGCTTCCTCTTTCCTATATAATCCCAACATTTTGGTTTCCCTCTCTCTTCCTTTCTCTTTGCATCTTTCCCTGCATGCTCTTTCTCTCGTTGTCTTCTTCCTTTCCTCTGTCTCCTTCCCCATGGTGACTTCCCTGGCCTCTTTCCTGGGGACCAGTGAGCTGGCACAAGAGGTGCTTCCCTATAAATCTGCCTTTTCTAATCTGGCTTGAATTGACTAATCCGCTGACAGAGAATGCACAAAGAATGCCTAGCAAAGAGTATATTGTGTATGCAAAATGGGTAAAAAAAAATCAGAAGTGCACAGGGTACTAACTAAAGAAACTCTCACTGTCCAGGTGCCCCAGGAGATCAGTCCTTTCAAGGTGACAGACACATTTGTAATGTCAGAAAGAAGCAAGGGATTGTTCACTCATACAGAGCCTCAAGTGCCCTTGGTTTCGGAGCTGATGTGTGAAACTGGTGGAGACCAAGTGAGACGTTTCAGATGGCAGTCAAAAGCATTGATATTTGGCCTTCCAGGAGATTTATTATCTCAGCTCCTTGTGTCATTTTTGTAAAGCCCCAGGTCGTAACTACCTACTCACACACTAGCATAGAGTTGTCAAGGTGGCTACCAAGCAGCCACTGCATCCAACGACAGCTTTGGTTATAGGAAATTATTCAAAAGGTAATGTGGTCAAGGCATAGTCATATTGCTGATAATGAAAATACCAGTCTATCCCCACACACAAGGGTCACACAAAGTGCCCAGTTTAGAACGCAAGGCCTGGGAAGGTGATAGTGTTTTCTAACGAGATAAATAAGATGTCCAGTGCAGAATCCAGGAGCACTTCTGGAAGGAAGACCTGACGCACAGCGTGGAAGGCAGAAAAACGAGGTGGATCACCATACGGAGAGCTGGGTGTGGATTCAAATTCCCAAACGAGACACTGGAAAATTTAAAGAACAAACAATAGTTTGTTCTTTATATTTTATTAAATTTGTGTGTGTGTGTGTGTGTGTGTGTGTGTGTGTGTGTGTGTGTGTTGGGAGGGAGTGAACCACGCTTGTGGAGGTCAAAGAACAAACCAAGGTGGTGATTCAAGCTGTCAGGCTTGGCAAGAGGATTTACCTGCAGAGCCATCGCACCAGCTCCTTATCTCGATTAAAAAAAAAAAATGACCCTGAAAACTGCAGGGGATGGGCTGAGGGCCAGGAAGAGGGCCAGCAGAGCTGGAAAGCATGCGATCCACTGATGATTTCACGCTCAGACCAAGACAGCGGTGTTAGTGAAACTGGTGGTTAGGCCAATCCAGTTTGAAATCTTGTTGCTCCAGGAGCGCGAATTCACTTCCGAATACTTTTGCAGATGTGTGTAGGTAGGTATGCGCATTTGTACGTATGAAGATTCTTCGAAATCGAACAGATTTCGTTACTAACACGTGCTCACTTTATATCGACATGAACTTGTAATGAATGGTGCCTAGTTCGAATAAACTATGAGATGATACAGGCTGAAGAATGAATGGAAGGAGGTAAGGATCCAGGAGATGGATAGGAGGTCATGACTTCCATCGCCCCTCCCACAGGAGCAGCACTGTGTGCAGCCTGTGCGGGGCCCACCGGGAGGCCGCCAAAGACAGTAGTCGCTAGGGCTGGGGTCACTTGGGCACCGCAGACATGACATGACGTTCGAGGACCGACCGCGCCTCTATCTTGGGGCAAGGAGGTGGGAACGCCCGCACGGTGACGTCAGCACGCTGCGAAGGCCGGATGGGCGTCACATCAATGTGTCGCGAATGGATCCGACCCGGGCGGCTGCACGTAGGGGCGGGCATGACCTCCACTAGTGCCTGGTGCGCACGCGCGCCCACGCACGTACTTTAATGATTTTTTTTTTCTATAAGAGTAGCGTAATAGTCTCACTCGTGCAATCATTTGAGAAGTAAACCAAGTAATGCCTGTAAACATCTACACCTCCCTAGAATTTCTCTGTTTCCGGCAGAACTGCAGAGCCGAGAGCTAGTCAAAAAGGGGAACCAGTCTACGGAGCCAAGGCCTGAGGTGGGCGGCTGCGGACAGTAGGTCTTACCACACAAAAGGTGAGGGCAGCTGAGCTCAGTGGCTCATGCCTGTAATCCCAGCCCTCAGAAGACTGGCTGCAAGATCAGGAATTAAAGATCACCCTCGGGAGTTCAGGGTACATAGACGCTCAAAGCTTTGTCAGCTACAGGAGACCTTATCTTGAAAGGCCAGGCCAAACACAGTTTGGCAGCTCCTGCCTTCCAAGCGCACTCACTGGCACCGACCCAAACCTACACCTTTTTTTTTTTTTTTTTTTTTGGAATCAGAATCACCCTTTTAAATCATGCAGACTTCAAGTCTGGAATCCAGCTGCGCTTCCACGGGCACACGTCATCTGATCAGGCACTGAGACAGCCTCATATTCCTTCCCTGGTATCTGTCCCCCTAGATCCAGCCTCATCAAATGACTTCTTACTCCTTAAAATTATTCAGATGTTAATAAATAACTGTTCTCCAGTGCTCATCAGTCGTGTAGCTCACAAAGCATTTTCAGGTTTACTTCTTCCCAGCACATGGTGGAAATATACCGCTTGACAGCTGAG
Source organism: Lophiomys imhausi (assembly GCA_907164525.1). Lineage (NCBI taxonomy): Eukaryota > Metazoa > Chordata > Mammalia > Rodentia > Muridae > Lophiomys > Lophiomys imhausi. The sequence goes on along the minus strand of CAJQZJ010031962.1, from coordinate 1,572,085 downwards.
AGGTGCCTGGGCTCGTCCCACTCTGCTGGCTGTCACCTCGAACAAGATGTTTAACTGTCACTTTGAGGACTGAGGGCCAGGACTCTCTTTCTCCCCTCTCCTGCCTAGCAAAAGTGACTTCTGAAATGGTGGTACTTCATCAGGGTCCCTGAATGATGAGAGGCACAGCTGTACTGTTCCATATGAGAGACATGTGTTTCAGGAAAGTGTATGTACAGGGACTGTTGTGTCCATGCATGGACTGTTGTGCGCATACATGGACTGTTGTGTGCATACATGGCTACTGGTATTACTGCACACTCAAGTCTCTTCTTACTAATAACAGATGCCTACAGATGTGTGGAAAACAAATTTGACCTCTGGCCTAGTGAGCCTTGCACATGTGGATCTAGCCATGTCCTTTTCCTGGCTGAAGGTTTTCAATTATCTTCCTGTTATTTAGAGGATAAAATGTAAACTCTCCTTTAAATTTTTTTCTAGAGATTTATTTTTATTTATGCTTGGGCATCTGTGTGTATGTACACATGGATGGCAATGCTGGCAGAGACCAGAGAGGGTGTCAGGGTAGTCTTTCCATCCACTCAACAAAAGTTCTGGGAATTGAACTCTGGTACTCTGCGCCACTCTTAAGTTCTAGTTCAGGTCCTTTGCTATGTTGCCAAGACCTACATTTCAGGATCAATTTCCCTCTTTCTGTTCCAGCCAAGTGTGCCTATTGGCTATTTATTGTATGTGCTGGCTAGTTTTTATGTCATCGTGATGCAAGCTGGAGTTGTTTGTGAAGAGGGAACTTCGACTGAGAAAATGTTCCCACAATATTGGCTTGTGGGCAAGCCTGTGGTGCATTTTCTTGATGGATGGTCAATGTGGAAGGGCCCAGCTCACAATGGAAGGTACCACCCCTGGGCAGGTGGTCCTAGGTACAATAAGAAAGCCGGCTGAGCCAGCCAGTAATCAATGTTCTTCCATGGCCTCTGCATCCGTTTCCAGCTCCTAGTCTCTACCCTGCTTGGGTTCTTTCCCTGACTTCCCTCAGTGATGGGAAGTTACCTGAAAATATAATTAATAATATAATATAATTAATAATATGATATGATATAATAATATATAACATAGAATAATATAATACAAAAATTTTTTCCTCCCCATGTTGCTTGTGGGCATGGTATTGTACCATAGCAACAGAAACCCTAACTAAGGTATGTGGAAATACAAGTATTTGCAAGTCCCTTCCAAACTCTGTCCCTTCTGTACATCTAACCTGGAATGGCTCCTGTACATCCTGCTTTACATCCTTGTCTTGTCCAAACACCTCTCATGCCACCTGCTACTAACTCCCATCGTTCTTACAAAAACCTTAATCATGCGGTCCAGGTGCAATCTTCTTTGGGCTATATATGAGGAGTTCATTTTTAAATGAATGATAATTCATTGGACCCTTAATCAATAAAAGTGCAGCCAAGTCCATGTGTGAGTTTCTACTATAACTTGTAGAAAGTGGCTTTTTATTTCTGTTTTATTATACTCTGTAATTAATTTGACCATACTTAAACCCTCTACCTCCCTTCTAACCCTTGTTCCTTCCAACCCCCAGAACAGTAGGTAGGAGGTAAAGAAGGTTAAAGGGCAAAGGGATGTAGACCTCTTGAGCTACTTCCTGCTGTTTAGAACCATGGGGTCCTTTGGTGACAGTAACAATCTCAGTAGTAACAATATCCAGAAGTCCAGCAAACCAGCAACACCAAACACAGCAGCAAGATGAACCAGGAGCAGTTCAGGGGAGCACCAGCAGGGAGAGTAGCAACTTCTTCCTCCTTCAGAGCACCGCTGTATAGCCCCCCCCCCCCCCCCCCGCCGTGTCCTCAGAATTAAACTTTCTACAGCTGGCTAAACCATGCCCCAACTAGCAAACGAGCCACTTATAGTTTACAGGTGTGGACAAAATGAAGCAGTTCCACACCTGGGATTAAAGCAAAAACATTCTCATATCATAACTGGTTTTTAAAAAATTAATGAATTAATTTTTTCAAGTTACATCTCGATCAAAGTCCCCATCCTCCTCCTCTTCCAATCCCTCCCTCCCTCCTTCTTACCCATCTCCACCCTCTCCTTCTCCTTGGATGAAGGGAGCCCCCACATATCAAACCCCCTCAGTTCATCAGTCATATGAGGACTAAGAGCTTCCTTTTGTACTTGGGTTTGATATGGCAGCCCATCTAGGGTAAGTGTTCCACTAAGAAGCAACAGGGTTCATGACTCACTGCTGGGTGTTTTTCATAGGATAGTTATGCTAGGTTCCTGTCTGTGGGTTGTAGGATGGTTGTCCTGTGCTATATGGTTAATGTCCATATAGAATACATACCATGTGTATCTTTCTGGGTCTGAGTTAGTTCACTTAGGATAAGCTTTTCTATAATTGGATTTTTAAGAAACAAAACTCTTACCACAGTAACTACTACAGAGTTAATGAATTTAAACAATACACAAGTAGCATCTTGCAGGTCTATAGGTGTTTGCAGGGTTGCATTTGTTCTTGGAGGCCCTATATGAAAATGTCTACTTGATTTTGCTAGCCACTAGAGACTACCCACACACATTCTGTACTTTGTGGCCCCCATATTTCACTTTTCAAGCTGACATAATGCATCTCCCTGAGTATTCTTCCATGCTTACATCTCTTTTGACTCTTAAAAAATGTGTGTCCATGCACGGGAAGGATGTGTGTGTCACAGCACCCATGTGGAGGTCAGACAACATTTCTTGAAGTTGTTTCTCTCCTTCCACCTTGACATAGGTTCCGGGGATGGAAATGAGCAGCAAGTGTCTTTACCTACTGAACCGTCTCACTCGCCCTGATTATCCGACTTGAACTGAATTGATGCATGATAATCTTTCTATTTTAATGTCCTGAGTTCAGTCACTTTTCCCATATGCTGTATAAAGTAACACTCACAATTCTAGGGGCTGGGGCATGAGCACACTTTTGTTTACCATATTCCACAGTCTTACTTACTTACTTAGTTTACCCCCCAACATTGGTCCAATGAAGAATGCCCTAAAAATCACTGTTCAAACAGAGACACTTAAAAGTGAAGGGGTGTATACTGCCAAGACATCAGGTGGTCACCACAGAAACAGTCGGATGAAAAGGGTGTGGCCTGCAGAGGCCGACATCTTAAAGTGAAGGTCAGTGAAGCAAAGTTTTTCTTGAATCTCCAGTCCTTCTGGCTCCTGCTCCACTCCCTCCCTCCCTCCCCACAAGGCTATTCCCAGAACTGGAATTTCTTCTTCCTGGGATGAGTCTTAGAAAGGAGAGCCTCTTTCCCAAGGCAAAATGATAAAGACTAGACTTGTACTTTTAGCTTTCCTCATGGTTCTGTCTTAGAGCTAGCTATAAAGTAACTCTCTGACTGACCATGTCTGGTAGTAGATTATGAGATACCTGGTACAGGAGGGGTCTAGTTCCATACTTAGAGAAGGAATGTTGCACAGAATCCAAGAGGAATCTGAACAGATGGGGCTTGATGGGTTTTCCAGTCAGACTCTTTCTATTGCATTAAGCCAGACTCTCTATCCAGAGTTCTACAGGGCTTTCCCTGCTTCTTCCTGAAAATGGACAGTTCTCCCCGAATCTTTGGGTCCTCAGTCTGAAGATGCACCCATTATATAAAACTATGACCAAATGATGTGTTATGTTTTTCTCTTGTTAAACTGTTCTTTGGCGTGAGGTTGTCATCCGAAACCCTTTTTGATGGCAGAAAAGGTCTCACCGCCTTTCCTGCCTCTACAAAGCCCTATCTAGAGTTGGACCAGAGTTATTGTGGACTTTTTCCCTATGACCTGTCTCTTCAAGATGAGAGGGATGAATCGGAGGCTTTGCTTCCCTCAGGTGACCGGAGTTCCAGACTGAAGTCAAAAGGCTTTATCTACTGGATAACCTTAATACATGAGCATAATATTGGTATTAGGAATGGTGACTCCCAGGTTGACATTTGATCCTTTCTCGTGAAGCCTCTTTTAGTGAGCAGTGCCAATGAGCTACATAGCACTGAAGCCACACAATGAAGCATGGAAAGAATTCCAAGTGGAAACAGGTACCCGACTCACATTAGATGTGTAAGTGGCGATTTTCAGTTTGGGGGGGAAAGGGCAACGTCCCAATTTCAGGATTCTATAGCTTTTTCACTTCAGAGTCAGACTTTGATCACAGGTAGAGCTGGAGGTGTTTCGAGGAATACCCTATGTATTTTACTAATGAGTTTATGTACATAGATTGACAAATAGTGCCTTTTAATTCCATCATTGTCTCCATATATTTCAGTTGTAAAATAAAGAAAAGAAAAAGGAGCCTTCTCTTCCTCCTATCCTAAATGTTTTCATTCTTTTGCTTCTTCTTATATTTCTAAAGAATATCACCATGGGCTTAGTGGATTTTGTTGTTGTTGCTGTTTTCATTAATTCAGTGTGCTATAATCCATTACCATGCGTATTCATTAATTTATTTGTTCAAAACTGTGTCAGATTCGGCTGGTGGAAGGACCTTCTATTTGCTCCTGAAAACTTTTGACCTCCTTCCCTGGTTTCTGCTCTATGTAGTAGAGATTTCAGGCTGGCCTTGTTCCTCCCTTGGCCCAGATCCACACTGCCACTTCTGCAAGGCTCTTCTCAGTGGAGAACAACACAGAGAAACCAAGTTTTGCACTGGAGCTCTGCTTATTAGTGCCAGGTATCTCTGCCTGTTGGCCTTTTCTGTTTCCATTTGACATGTCCCTTTGTTTGGCTGGATGGAATTTCACTCTGGAAATGTACCTTTAAAAGTCTCCTAGAGAGAAGCATTTGGGTTATCCCAATATTTCTCTATTTCAAATAATGAGAAACCTTGGACATCTGTTGCCATAGGTCTATGTTCATGAATCTTGGAGGAAGATTTCATAAGGGAGTGTCAGACTAAAGGAAAACACAAATGTAATTTTATTCCCAATTCCCCTACATGGGGGAGATGGGAAAAATGTGTATGACATCTACTGTACGACAAAGTAGCTTGCTTAATAAGAAGTACTATGTACTTGAAAATCACTGGATAGATTTTACGTGTTCTCGTCATGAAATGTATATAAGTAATGAATGTGTCAGTTAGCTTGCTCAGCCATTTCATAATGTATGCCTGTCTCAAGACATGGTGTACAACATAAATATGTGGAATTTTTATTTGCCACTTTTAGAAAACAACTTTTGTGGGTTTTTTACTTTTTTTTTTTCATTTTAAAAATTTGTGCCGGGCAGTGGTGACGCACGCCTTTAATCCCAGCACTTGGGAGGCAGAGGCAGGCGGATCTTTGTGAGTTCGAGGCCAGCCTGGTCTACAAAGTGAGTCCAGGACAGCCAGGGCTACACAGAGAAACCCTGTCTCGAAAAACCAAAAAAAAAAAAAATTTGTATGTGCTGGGTGTGGTGGAGCACACCCTTAATCCCAGCACTTGGGAGGAGGCAGAGGCAGGCAGATCTCTGTGACTTTGAGACTAGCCTGGTTTACAAAGTGAGCCCAGGATAGCCAGGGCTACACAGAGAAACTCTGTCTTGAAAACAAATGTATATGTGCATGCATGGGTGTGTGGGGTGTATTCTGTGCATTATGTGTGTGTGCAAATGTATGTATCCTTGAATGCAGGTATCCTCAAAGGTCAGAAGAGGGTGTCGGATCTTGTGGAGCTGACGCTGCATGAAGTCGAGGCCCCTGATGTGGGTTCTGATTCTCTGGAAGAGCACCAAGTGCTCTTAACTTCTGAGTCATCCATGCAGCTCCACCCAATAAGTTCTTAGGTGATTTGTTGACTAAACAAAAATGTGAAGAAAAATAATGACTGCAAAAAATGCATCACATGTTAGTAGTTTGTTTCCCTACTTTAAAGGCTTTCTATTATTTTAAGATACACTCTTGATGTAAAACTCAACTTTGTTAAACAACTTTTTGTCTGTTTCTTGGCCATGCTCAGACTTTTGAGTACAGTAGTGGAGCATCTGATAGCAAGAATTATGCCATGGCTTAAGAGAGAATTACAGCATTGCAGACACACAATATAGAATTCTCACCAAGAATCAGGTCTACTATAACATAGGCCTTTATACTCTAAAGGTCACAGTTAGTGTATTTCTCAGTTAAGGTAGCTGAAGGTGGACAGATTACTCAGAGGTTTAGGGTATATACTGTTCTTGCAGAGGACCTGAGATCAATTCCCCGCACCCTCCTCTGACAGCTCACAACTGCCTGTAACTCCAGCTTTGGGGGCATTTTAGGTCTCGAAGAATCCCTGCACATGACAGCCTAGACCCTCACACAGACAAACACATGCACATATTTAAAATATAAAATAAAGGTGAGGTGTGGTGGCACACTCCTTTAATCCCAGCACTCAGGAGGCAGAGGAAGGCAGATCTCTGTGAATTTGAGGCCAGCCTGAGTTCCAGGTCAGTCAAGGCTAAACAGAGAGACCCTATCTCCAAAGAGAGAGAGAGAGAGAGAGAGAGAGAGAGAGAGAGAGAGAGAGAGA